>JADRCD010229122.1:0-15113 GCA_019843815.1 Montemys delectorum
CTATCAAACATCTATCAGTCATCTTTATACCATTCATCTAGATTACCTACTGTAAATATAAGATTTATGTATGTATCTATCATGTAACTACCCTACCCCATATGTTATCTCTACAATTAATCTATTATCAGCCAATCATCAATCTATATTTTAGCCTACCTATCATCTATCTATTATTTATTTATATATATAAAGAAGCTTAGAAGATGTGAGAAATTGGAAAACTGGAATGGTTTAGAGAAACTCATAGTCAGCAATACATCTAAAATGTGTGAGACCTAACAAGTAATGCTGCTTTATTTATCAAAATAAGAATAAAACTCACTGTTTTAGTTACAAGTCTATAAAGGGAGTAATATTGTGCTATAATTTTTATCTGTGTTTTACAGAAAAAGTTCGGATTTTGATTTCACAGTATAAGTGAAATATCATTTTACTATTCCAAGTACTTTATTTTGTAGTGCTATAGATAAATTGGAAATGACTTTAACTTTATTGTTTTCTATTCTTGATTCATATGTTCTTTTAATTTCATTATAAAAAATGTTGGATCCTAATGGAATTTTGATTGCAAATTCTCAGGTCATAAAATGCTCATTTGTTTATCACATAGAATAGCACTTTCAAATTTTGCATTTTCTAAAATGTAACTATGTTTATAATAGCATCATTCTTTGCTGTGATAGAAGTCACACAGTACATTGATTAGCATGATTGTGGATTGATTAGATTTCATTTTACATTAATGAGTCAAAAGAGACAGGCAAGAGTTGGCTCAACTGATTCTAGATGTACAAAATAGCAATTTACATACTCCATTAATCAAGCAGTCCCTCAAAATTCCTTCCTCATTCCAAAATGTTCACTCTATTCTCTACAGAATGAATGCTGTAGCAATATGTAGTTGGATAAGGATTGCCAATATTATTTGAATATTAAACTAATATTATATATACGAAAAGTGCATTTACAATATTTAGTTCAAACAAAAATATAAGCAAATATGAAATATTTAGAAAATGACATCTTCAAATATCATCAGTGTAGTAGAGAAAATGGTGTCATGGACAATGACACATTCATTAACAATGTTTTCTATGTGTCACTGCGTAGCCTAAAAAATGGAATAGTAAACAAAACTCTGGAATAGTTTCTCCCATAACTATTAATGATTTATTTCCCCAGTAATCACTGACAATTTTGATTTCCTATTTTTAACTTCTTTGGTTTTAAGTGCATATCAGTTTCTGGGGTATCTGTCTATATTCTTAAATGTTTTGTTTTAATCTCTATTAGTGTTTTTAGAAGTTCACCTTTGGAATAGTTCAGGACAGGCAAAGAGAGGGAGATGGATTTTGATTTACGTCTTAGGCTCTAATTTCCTCTGGATCTATAACTTGATACTGAACTTCTCTTAAAACCTGAAAGTCAGGGGGAACACACAGACTGTGGGAATGTAAATGTAACCAGCTATATAGTGTACAAATGAAAGACAGTCTTAAGAACTAGTTTTCGATGGTCACACACTCATACATAGACCCAAGGAGATGCTGAGCTAGTCTAAAGAAATCGTGTGGAATACTCGGTCTATCTTTGATAATAAAGTCTGAAAATTTTTGCTTGCAGATCTTATGTACACAAAGCTCTGAGCTGTTGCTAGGTGATTGCTTGTTCTCTGAATTTTTTTCTGTGTGAGGTATTTGGGACCAGGTAAGCTTAAGAGCTATGGATCTCAATCTCAGATAATCCATGGAGAACAATCGATGGATTGTTCTCTATTGTAAGGTGGTTATTGAAGGATAAAATCTGGAAACAGTGAGAATATGGAGTCTGCAATTCATAGCCCTCCACCCCAAGCACAGAGCTCAGTGGTAAGTTTGTTCCCCAATTCTAGACACAAATCCATGTAAGCTTCTTTCACTTTGTATGTTTGCTCCCTCTATGCACAAAGATGGACAGTTGCTGGAATGAGTTGTGACTTGTTTGATCCATAGATCTCAAAGCTCCTTGCAGCTACTAGTTATCTCCAAATATGCAAAGAAAGAAATCAAGGAACGAGAGTGTAGGCGTGATCGTGTCATTATACTCTTGACTCAGCTTGTTTCAGCCCACATGCAGCGAAAATGGATATGATAAGACTATAAAGGAACTATAGTAGACTTTAAAAGTACATTCCATACTTTTGAAATCACTCTTTGCAGCTCAAGAAAGAAATAAGCTTCTCCAGTTTCCTTTGTTTTATTTTTATATTTCTATTATTATTTTGTTTTGCATTTAAATATATTTTCTTTTAATTCTTATTCTTAATATATATGCACACAATTTTGAAATTATTGGGTAAAAATATTTTTATCTATCATTATTTCAATATTTTTTTCTTCCTCTCATTCTTCTCATTGCCTGATATTTTCAATTTTCCCTAGCCATATTTTCTTTATTTATTCACTTTTTCTACCCACATCCTCATGGATTGCTGTTATATAATTTTTACTTCTCTTATTTTTGAACCTCTGACTTTATATCACACATGGTATGCACTCACTGATAAATGGATATTAGCCCCAAATCTCCAAATAACCAGCATATAATTCATAGATCACATGAAGCTCAATAAGAAGGAAGAACAAACAGTGGGTGCTTTGGTCCTTCTTAGAAGGTGAACAAAATACTCACAGGAGCAAATATGGAGATAAAGTGTAGAGCAGAGACTAAAGGAAAGGCCACCCAGAGACTGTCCCACCTTGGGGATTCATCCCATATACAATTACCAAACCAGACACTATTGTGGATGCCAAGAAGTGCATGCTAAAAGGAGGCTGGTATGGCTGTCTCCTGAGAGGTCCTGCCAGAGCCTTACAAATAGAGACAGATGTTAGCAGCCAACATTGGACTGAGCGTAGGGTCACCAATAGAGGAGTTAGAGAAGGGACTGAAGGAATTGAAGGGGTTTGCAACCCCATGAGAACAACAACAATATTAACCAACCAGATCCTCCAGAACTCCCATGGACTAAGCTATCAACAAAGGATTACGCATGGGTCCAGCTGTGTATGTAGCATAGAATGCCGTTTTCATGCACCAATGGAAGAAGTCCTTGGTCCTATGAAGGCTCAATACGTTCCCCAGTGTAGAGGAACTGAGAGTAGGGAGGTGGGAATGGGTGGTTGGGTAGAGGAACACCCTCATAGAAGCAGGGGCAGGAAGATGTGATAGGGTATTTCCAGGAAACTGGGAACGTGTATAACATTTGAAATGTAAATAAAGAAAATATCCGACAAAAGAAACTGCATCTGGATGACCTGTTCACTGGTCCGAGCGGGTTACAGAAATTTTCCACTACGAATGTGTGAAGGTCAGTGTGGTTTTTAAGTTTAATGATGTTTCTTTTACAAATGTGGGTACCCTTGTGTTTAGGAAACATGTTAAAGGAAATGCAGGGACAAAAATGGAGCAGAGGCTGAAGGAAATGCTATCCAGAGACTGTCCCATCGTGCAATCCATTACACCTGCAAACACCAAACCCCAACACTATTGCTGATGCTATGTTGTGCTTGCAGACAGGAGCCTGGTATGGCTGTCCTCAGGGAGGCTCTGCTAGTACCTGACTAATACAGATGCAAGTATTCACAGCCAACAATTAGCCTGAGACCAGAGATCCCAATAGAAGAAACAGGCAAAGGACTGAAGGAGCTGAAGGGTATTGGAACTCCATAGGAAGAACAACAGGATCAACCAACCATACTCAGTGCTCCAAGGAATTAATCCACCAACCGAAGAGTGAATACATAGGCTGGTTCGTGGTTCCTGCTGCTTATGTAGCAAAGGACTGCCAAATCTGGCATCAGAGGGAGGGGAGACATTTAGTCCTGTGGAGGCTTGATGTCCCAGAGAAGCACTGTGCTAAGGTGAGGCAGGAGTGGGTAGGAGAGTGGCTTAGAAGGAAAGGCAAGGGTCATGGGGCTGGGGGTTCATGGTTGGGACACTGGAAAGAAGGAGAAGATTTGAAATGTAAACAAATAAAATGATTAATAGAGAAAAAATGAATAGAAACGTTAGCTTGGGAGATTTGTCATTCTTCAGTATGAAGTCTACTTTCTCATTTTCTGTGATTGATTTTGGTGTGACATCTACTCCAGACTGCTTTTGACATCCATTTGGTTGCAAAACCTTTTTAGAAACATTTACTCTGAGGTTATTTTTTTTCTTTAATGTCCAGGTGTCCTTCTTGTATGCAGCAGGAGGATGATCATGTTTTTCATTCATTCTGTTAGACTGTGGCTTTTAATTGAGGAGTTCAAACCATTGACATTCAAAGATATTTATTCCTGTTCTTTTTTTGGGGGGTGGGGGGAGGTGGTAGTCAGGTGGTGTGTTTGTGTGACTGTTTTAATGCACGTGTGTGTGTGTGTGTGTGTGTGTGTGTGTCTGTTCTTTAGATTTTGCTGGTGTAGTATGTTGAGTCCTTGTGTTTTCGTGTATATTGGTAACCCCCTTTGGGTCGTTTTTTTTTTTTTCTACTACATTCTGTATTGCAGCAATTGTAGATAGATAGTGCTTGAATGTGACTTTATCGTGTAATATCTAATTTTATTAATCTATGATGATTGAAAGTTTTACTGTGTATCTTAGAGTCTGCAGCACATCTACCCTAAGCCTCTGATCTTAGATTCTCCATCAAGAAATCAGGTATAGTTCTCCTAGGTTGATCTTTATATATTATTTTCTCATTTTCCCTTACAGCTTTTAATATCCTTTATTTGTTCTCTACACATAGTGTTTTGATATTTGTGGTGAGGGAAGGTTTACTTTCTTTCTTTCTTTTTCTTTTTCTTTCTTTATGTGTGTGTGTGTGTGTGTGTGTGTGTGTGTGTGTGTGTGTGTGTTTCCTGATCCAGACTACTTGGTATTCTGTAATTTTGTTATTTCTTTAGATCAGAAAATGTTTCTTTTGTAATTTTGCTGAAAATGTTTTCTGGGCCATTGAGCTGAGATTCTTCTTTTTATATATTCTTAGTATTCTTAGGTTTGGTCTTTTCATATTGTCACTGATTTCCTAGATGCTTGTGTCAGGAGTTGTTTTTCTTTTTTCTTTTTTTTTCTTTTTCACCCTTTGTGGTTATTGCTTTGTTTTGTTTTTCTTAAATTTAACATTTTCTTTGACCAATGTATCCATTTCCTTTATCATTTTCAGCACCTAAGATAATCTTTTCTACTTCATTTTGGTGCTGAAACTTGCCTTTGTATTTCCTCTTTGAATTCCTAATTTTTCATTTCCAAAAATACCTCAGTTTGTGTTTTCTTTACTAATTCTAATTTTATTTTCATGTCTTGAACAATTTGTTTTCTTTAGATGTTTGTGTTTTCTTTTTTCCTTTTTTAAATATAATATTTTCTTTGTTTACATTTCAAATGTTATCCCCTCTTCAGGTGTCCCCCCTTCCCCTGCATCTATGAGGATGCTCCCCAACCCATCCACCCACTCCTGCCTTCCTGCCCTGGCATTTTTCTACACTGAGGCATTAAACCCCACAAGACCAAGGGATGCTCCTTTCTCTGATGTCTAGCAAGGCCATTCTCTGCCACATATGAGGTCAAAGCCATGGATCCTTCCATGTGTACTCTTTGGTTGGTAGTCCAGTCCCTGAGAGCTCCAGGGGATCTGGCCAGTTGATACTGTTGCTTCTCCCACAAGGCTGCAAACCCCCTCAGCTCCTTAATTCCCTTCTTCAACTCCTCTATCAGGGACCCCTCACTCAGTCCAATGGTTGGCTGTGGCTATCTGCCTCTGTATTTGTCACTCTCTGGCAGAGCTTCTCAGTAGACAGCAATATCAGCCTCCAGTCAGCAAGCCTTTCTCAGCATCCACAATAGAGTACAAGTTTGGTGACTATATGAGATGGATTTGCAAGTGTGGCAGTCTCTGGACAGCCTTTCCTTCAGTCTCTGCTCCATACTTTGTCTCCATGTTTCCTCTAGTGAGTATTTTGTTCCTGTTTCTAAAGAAGCACTGAAGCATCCACACTTTGGTTTTCCTTCTTATTGAGCTTCATGTGGTCTATGAATTTTATTTTGGGTATTCTGAGCTTTTGGGCTAATATCCACTTATCAGTAAGAGCATACCGTGTGTGTTCTTTTGTGACAGAGTTACCTCACTCAGGATAATTTTCAAATTCCATCCATTTGTCTGTGAATTTCATGAAGTCATTGTTTTTAATAGCTGAATAGTACTCCATTGTTTAAATGTACCACAGTTTCTGTATCTATTCCTCTGATAAGGGACATCTGGGTTCTTTCCAGCTTCTCACTATTATAAATATAGCTGCTTTAAACTTAGTAGAACATGTGTCCTATGTTGGAGCATCTTCTGGGTATATGCCCAGGAGTGGTATAGCTGGGTCTTCAGGTAGTACTATGTCCAATTTTTTTGAGGAAGTGCCAGACTGATTTTCAGAATGGTTGCAATCCCACCAGCAATTTCCCTGAGGACTAAGGATGTCGAACATTACGTTAGATGCTTGTCAGCTATTTGAGGTACATATTAACTGTCTCTTAGAGACCTCTTTCACCTTCACATTGGCAGTTTTAAGGGTTTTTTTTGTTTTGTTTTATTTTGTTTTGTTTTGTTTTGTTTTTTAATATACAGTGCTTTCAGTGGTAGGATAGCTGGGCTCGGCTCTAGTGTAGTCATTTTGTTCAATCAATACAGTCAGTACAATATTGATTGTACTTTTATGTTACCATTTAGGCGTTTGTGATTGGGATGAATAAAGGTCTATATGCTGATTTCCTGACTTTGTCTTTGTTCTGTATATGTGTTTTTCCTTGGTTTCTGTTTTCTGGATTTTTGAGAAGTGTGATATCTCTTTGTTACCTGTAAAATTTTTTCTTTGGACCAGACACTTGTAGTCACTTCGGATTCAATTTATAATACATTTCAGGTTATTTAGAATCTTAGAAATTGCTGTATGCTACTGGTCTTAGTGGCTTCCAGTATGTTGTAGAACAGAACATTCAACTAGGATCTGCTTACTTCATCTCCTAGAAATGGAGAGAAACAGTGAAGAGAGGTCAGCCCAGAGAGTCTGTTATAGGACTGAGTATAAAACTGGGGGCTTGGATCCAGAGAAAGAGAAGCTGAGGACAAGATCTCTAGATAGACTGCCTGTTTTCTAGAAAGGAGTAGTCTATGAGTTAACAGAAAGTATCTCTTCTGTTTTAGAATTGGGATTATGAAGTACATGTGGAGACAAGTTAGAATGGGAGATGTATACAGGATCCACAAGAGATGTAGGCTCAGGAAGATTCAAGGCTGCAGCATATGTTCTGTTGTAGAGAAAGAGATGAGACTAGGGGACTTGGTTTGGAGAAGAGGAGGAAATAGTCAACGTCTTCCAATAGGTTACTTGATTCAATTGTCTGCTTAGTGGGTTGTTTTTGTTTGTTTCTTTCTTTCTTTCTTTTGGTATCTTTTATTTTTTCTTTCTTTCTTTTCTTTTCCTTTTCTTTTTTTTTTTGTTTTTGTTTTTGTTTTTGTTGTTTTCATGAAATGCCTTCTGGTGTCGGAGACTGAGATACTAGAATTAGTTGGACACAGAAGGGTTGGAGAATATCTCTGGGATCTTTTGGGGATAGTGTTGGAGAGGAAGGGGAGTCTGCAGCATTTAGAGAAAAAAAAAGTTTATTAGATCGAGCAGTTGGAAAGAAATGCTGCAAAACAGTTCCTTCTGGAAATGGCAAGACCAAGGCTCTCATAAATTCTCAGACAGTGACCCTCTGGTCTCTACAGAGAACTTGAATAACTTTGGGTCCATCAACAATTTCTCATTAAACTGAGAAAGGTCACACAATGCCTCAACACTCCAGGGGGACAACTGAAAATGGGTAGTTAACTTCAGTGGTCAACTTGACACACCTGAGAAGATGAAATCTGATTTCAGAAACTGCATCTAAAAGGTTGGCCCCCTAGATATGTCTAGGGGTCATTTTATAGAGCTGATTGAGTCTAGAGGGTGAATCCCACTAGAGGTGGTATTACCCTGACCAAATGATATGGGGTAGTTGAAAGATGTAACTGCTAAAGTCAAGGAGAAAACAAGTGACTAATCAGCATTTTTCTGAGGGTTTTTTTTTGTTGTTGTTGTTGTTCAATTTATCAACTTGCCTTTCCTTCTTGAAGGACTGTAACCAATAACCTAAATAAACCCTTTCCCCCATACACTACTTTTCATCAGTCTTTTGTCACAGAAACAACGAACCAAACTAGAACAGAAAAGTCATTAATAACTGCAGTGGAGGATCCACTGATAAGTTGTCTAAGCTCCAGTAAAAAAGCTCTGATCAACATTCATGCAGGCAACCTTCTGTAAACTAGTGGCCAGACACACATACTAAGAACATGAAAGTAGAAGAAGGGGTTGTTGGTAAGAGGGTATTCAGGAGGAGAAGGAGAAGAAATAAATCATGAAGGATGAGAAGGACCAAAATAAATCACATATATGTCTAAAAATTCCTAAGAATAAAAATAAGCAAATTCAAAACGTTTAAGTCCATAGGGTTTGATGAATGTTTGCTTGGAGGGAGGTTTGCCTGTGCTTCATTGCTCCAGGTTTTAAAAATAAGTATTTCAGGAAAGATTTTTTTTTTAACTATTATAACTGTCTAACTTCTTATGAAAAATTTTTTTTAAAAATCCAGCTTCTTTGTAACTTCATGAAGCTTTTTCAAATTCTTAATCACTGTAGTGGTTTGAACATGGTTTGGCAGTAAGAGGTGGTAATGGTGGTTTGGCTTTGTTGGAGGAAGTGTGTCACAATGGCAGTGGGATTGAATCTCTGCCTAGTGTGGAAAAGTCAGTCTTCTGTCATTTGCCTTCTGAACTTGATGTAGAACTCTCAGCTCCTTTTCCAGTACCTGCCTTTATGCTGCCATGCTCTTTGCTATGATGATAATGGACTAAACCTCTAAGCATGTAAGTTAAACCTCTAAGTATGTAAGCTAATCCTAGTGAAATGTTTTCCATTACAAGAGTTGACTTGATCATGGTGTCTTTTCACAGCAATGGAAACCTAACTAAGACAGAATTTGGTACTGGGAATTGGGTATTCATGTGATAGTGCTAACCATGCTTTTGTTTGGAGAAATGGATTTTGGGACTTCAGATTGGGGGAACCATGGAATGTTTTAAGTGGACCTTAATGGACCATCCTAGTAGGAATATGGAATACATTGGTTCTGAGTATGATGTGAATAGTCTGGGCCTAGCAGAAAAGTTTTCAAAGCAAAAGAATATTAGTATGTGGCCTATAGACTTTTCTTGTAACTTTTAACCTAGAATGAGCTACAGTCCAGAAATAGTAGCCACAAGCTTTTGATCTGGATCTTGAGGAATCTGTTCCATGATAAGTTTAGGCCAAGGCACAGTGGTATACACCTTCAATCCCAGGAGACAGAGACAAACAAATCTCTGAATTTGAGGCAAGGCTGGTACAAAGCAAGTGCCAAGTAGAAAAAGTTTAGGTCAAAATGTGGTAGTACAGGATTTTAATCCTAGAACTCAGGAGACAGAGGCATGCACATGGAGTTCAAGATCAGTTTACAAAGCAAGTACCAGGTCAACCAAACCTAGACAATGACAGTTGTCATAGAACAATGGGACCATGATTCAGTTCCAACAAGTAGCAAATTCATCAGCTTCATCAATGATTTTGATTCAATAATAAAATGGACTACTGAGACAATTGATGCTGTTTAGGTGGAAATAAGAAATTAACAGTGGTTAAGAAGAGATAAGCATCATTGAAGTGAAATCTTCTGGGGAGTGTTTTCTGGGAGCACAAAGAACCTATGTTCCAGAGATGGTCAAGATTGTACCTGGTGCTGCAGCTGGACTTGGTAATGTGTAAGAATCTATCAGGTGGTACTGGTTTTGAAGACAAGAAGTAGTCACAGAGAGCAGCTGAGGCTTTATACTTTGAGAGACCAGATAAGGCCATTGGTGAATGTGCAGTACCAGTTGCAGTTGACAGCTCATGACTGAAGTAGTTTTCCAAATATGTTGAGGCTTGGCACCATGAACAGAGACTATGAGAACCTACTGATAAAGCCTAGTTGCATCAGAACACTCTAGGTAATTGCTGATGCCAATACCATGAGATGATTACCAAGAACAGCAGTAGCAATGGAGTGGAGTCAACCACAGTGCTACAGAGGGCAGACCTTGAGAAGTAATCCAAGGCCTTTGGAGGAGTCCAAGAAATCATAACTGGATCCCAGACATTGGACCAAGAAGCTTTAATGTAGAAGTTACCTTGGAGACTCTAAGATATTCATAATACCAGAGCTGTGGAATAACTACTAAGAAAGCTGCAAACAGGAAGTAGAACCAACCAAAGAGAATTGTGCAACAATCAACAAGACAGAAATGAGTTGGACATCAGACATGGGAAGGCTGAGTTTGGACTTTGCCCAGATTTTTTTTTTTTTATTTCTTCACTAGGAAGTTTTAAAATGGTGATTGATGTCCTTTGCTGTTGGAGGTATGTGATCTGCTTTTCTGATTTTGATTTTATAAGAATCACAGTTAAGTAATTGGGCAAATTTCAAAAGAGAATTTGAAATTTTAAAATTGTTGATATTGTTTTAAAGTATGGAACTTATGAGTTGGATTAGATGTGTTTTGCATAACCTAGATATAGTTTAAGCAAACCTATGAGGGCCAGGGAGTGGAACGTGATTATTTGAATATGCTGGGCCCATAGGAAGTGGTACTATTAGTAGGTGTGACCTTGTTGGAAGAAGTGCTTTAAAATGGGAGTGGACTTAGAAGTTCTGCCTAGTACAAAAAAAAAAAATCAGTCTTCTCCTGTTTTCCTTCAGAGCAAGATATAGAACTCCCACATCCTTTTCCAGTATCACGGCTTACTGAATGCTGCCATGCTTCCTGCTATGATGATAATGGCCTGAATCTCTGAACATATAAGCTAGCCCCAGTTAAGTGTCTCTTATAAAAGTTGCCTTGGTTATGCTGTTTTTTAAATAACAAAAGAAACCTCCCTAAGATAATCAGTGTAGTGATTTTGAGTTGTGGAGAACTTGATTAATCCCAGAAGCCTCTGTTCAGAAGTACACTCGAATTCCTTTCATTCTGTAACACACTCTAACTGTTGTGTGAATAAGATGAATGGTGAGGGGGATACATTGTTTAATAGTGAGTATCTTAATACTGAAAACATTATATCCTTTCTAGGTTACGTGAGACAACTTTTATAACTGGAAAAAAAGTAATCAAGTATTCTTTAAAACCATGAAGAATTACATCAATATTTAACTATTTCATAAAGCTCTCAAAATGTGATCTACACCTTATTAATCTTTACACCAGAGAAATGATAATAGTAAATTCTTGAGGACATGAAAGACATTCAATTTTAGATCATTTCATAAAGTATTCTCAACATATAAACAAATATTTCTCAAAACTTTCTGTGCTGCAATTTCTAGCCACAATATGCTCATATAAAAAAAACCACATAATTCAGTTATTAAAATTATAAGCTATGTGCCTAGATTGAGCAGATATAACACTATACTAAATTATTCTTCAGCTATAAGACCCTTTGCTACTTGTGGGTTCTCATGACAAAGCCTCTCTGCTTTGTCACGGCTTCTTCCTCCTCTTCTCTCACCATCTCTACCCTTCTTTCTTCTCTCCCTGACTCTTCCAAACCTCTCATCCCACCTTTCCCTTCCACTGCCCAATCACAGGCTTTAGCTTTTATTTACCAATTAGAATGGGGAGAAGGTTCCATTAGACCACCTGAATATGTGATTGACTGTTCATTGGGGTAGAACCCCTCTTGGGTATGCAGAATTAACATCAGAATACCACGGGCATCAGGGCAACCTACAACACTTCCTTTGAAAGGATTTCTTTAACCTTTTTGTTCCTAACTTTCCATTTACCACCATAAGCAATTAGCCAGGAATCCAGAAAATCTAACCCCCATGTATTCCATGTGTCCTACTTTCTATCTTTGCACAAAGCATCCATTTAATTGAGGTAGAGTGGCTTTAACGATTTACTATTTTGGTATTAAGTTTCCCACAAGCCTATGCAAATCTACACACAAATCATCCAAATAACCAATTAAAAAACAGAGCAAAGAGCTAAACAGAATTCTCAACAAAGGAATCTCTAATAGCCCAGAAACGCTTAAAGAAATGTTCAGTGTCCTTAGTCGTCATGGAAATGTAAATCAAAACATCTCTGAGAGTCCATTTTAGGCCCCCATCAGAAAAGTTAAGATCAAAACCCTCAAGGGATAGCACATTCTGGTGAGGATGAGCAACAAGTGGAACATTCTTCCACTGCTGGTGGGTGTGCAAACTTGTACAACCACTTCAGAAATTTGGTGGTGGTTTCTTAAAAAACTACGAATAGTTCTACATGAAAACCCAGCTATACCACTCCTGGGTATATCCCCAAAATATGCTTCAACATCCCAAACACTTGCTCAGCAATGTTCAGAGCAGATTTATTTGTAGTACACAAAAACTAGAAACAATCAAGACGCCTCGCAGCTGAAGAATGGATAAAGAAAATGTAGTAGATCTACACAGTGGAATACTATTCAGCTACTAAAAAAAAGATATAAATTTTGCAGGAAAATGGATAAATCTTGAGACTATCACTCTAAGTGAGGTAACCCATTACTGAAAGGACATGCATGTTATATACTTATTTACAAGTGAATATTAGCCATAACTTACAGGATATCTATGCTATAATCCACAGATTCAAAGAAGCTAACCCAGAAGAAAGCACAAGGAAGGATGCTTGAATCTCTCTTAGAAGGGGCTGTGGGACTGTGAAAGGTAGCTCAGCCCCTGACTGAGCTAAGGCTAGAAGCCCTAGAGACCCTGAAGGGAGAGTAGGAGCTTTGCCTGCTCCCAGGCACCATGCCCCTATCAATAGCCACAGCCCCCCATCGATTTGTGGATATCAGTCATAAAAACATCACACCTCAAGCCCCTATACATGTAGAGGATTTAGTTATGTAGGCTCAAGACATACCTCCATTTTAATGAGGTACTGAAAGGCCTGGAGGGCATATAGCTAATAAGCTTCCCTTCCCAGATATTCCTCCCTGCAAAAGGCCATTAATCTTAGGCCCACCCTGAGAAGTGGGATATAGTTTTACACATCGACTTTCCACCATTACAGTAAATGCCTTAAAACCGTTGACTGCCTCTTTTCATCTGGATCTGCTGTGGGAAGCAACAGAGATGGTCTTTGCCTACAGAGCCGCTATAAAATTTACTGCAGGCCTCTTTGCATTCCTGGCCATGACCGCTACCAAGCTCAAGCCAAGTCTGCCAACATCAAGGCAAGGACTCTCCCTGTGGGACCAGCCAGAGCTCTCCCCTTCTCCCCAACCCCTACTTACCTGACCCAGGCCAGGTCTAGCCTGCAGACCCAAATTTCTTTCTCTGATCTCCCACAACTTCCACAACTTCTTCTGGGTATTCAAGAGCCTGGAACCACATGGCCCCAGTGTCATCGCAGGCCTGGGGACCCCTGAGCCAGCTCCAGGTATCCCATACCTCAGAGTGTGCTTCCTCACCCCTAGAGTGTTGTCCTGGCACTTCCCTCAGGTCCAACACCCACCGGACACATCGCAGTCCAGCATCTTGCCTCGCCTAGTGGCCATACTTCCCCAAGAGGCCATGCCTTGTGGTATAGCAGACATGGGACGCATAAGGAGCAATAAAATTATATGACTATTAAACTCTTTTATGGATATATTTTTAAAAGAATTTATCTATTATTAGATTTTGGAACTGATATTTGAACATAAGTCCTTTCATCTATTTAGCAGGCGCTCCGTTACCTTCCTTCTTCCCACTACAACCCTTTAATTTTTTCTATCACACACACACACATACACACACACACACACACACACACACACACACACACACACAAACATGTTGCATATGAAACTCAGAGGACAATAATGGTGAGCTTGTTCTATGTTTCCCAACGCGATTTCTAGAAACTGTCCTCAAGTCACTCGACTTGGTTGGCAGCACTCTTACTTTCTTAGCAACCGTACCCATCTGATGACTTTCCTTTTAGTAAAGAAGAAGTGTAAGACAGACTTTCCCAGTTCCCTTGGCTGTTGGTGAAGACATGAACTAGTTGGTATGTACCTTGAGTCCATAGTTTTAATCACAGGCCTTGGTCTCAAGTCCATTTTCATGCGTCTTCATTAAGTCCATGACAAGTTTATCTGCGTTGTATGCAGTGCCTGTGTACCTGGGATCATCTTAATGAGTACATCACATACAACCTCATGAAGGGGAAGTAGAAGTGCCAGAACCAAGAAATAATGTAAAATGATACAACCTGGATACCTCTGAAAAGTTCAGAGAGGTGACTCTCAACACTAGTAAAGATATATGCATCAGTTTGTTTTACAGAGTTTCCAAATTTATGTTTTATTTGTTTTCCTCTTTTAGAAAAAAAAAAAAAACATGAAAAGCACACAAACATCCAGATGGGTGGGGGCTAGCAGTAGCTCCTCAAGCTCTGAGTTTGATGGAGCAAATAAAACTGAAAAGCTGAGAGTAGCAGTATGTGTGACTGTCACACTATTCTGACTCCGGCTTTCGTATTTAGGACCCCTTCCTACCAGTAGCTGTGTAAAGAGCAAGAGTGGCTATACATTTGAGAAAGGTAGAAAAAGAGGAGGCACAATAAGAAAGGTGCACAGAATTTTTTTGTTAAGATTTATTTATTATTATTCATAAGTACACTGTAGCTGTCTTCAGACTCACCAGGAGAGGGTATCAGTTCTCATTATCAGTGGCTTACAACCACCATGTGGTTGCTGGGATTTGAACTCAGGACCTTCAGGAGAGCAGTCAGTACTCTTACCCGCTGAACCATCTCACCAGTCCCAGAAAATATTTTTAAAAGTAAGATAATTAAAAAAAAAATTACAAAGATTTGTTTAGGTATATATTACAACTAATTTTACTATTTGTTAATTTTTATACATGCAAGTTTATTTAAAGTTTATTTTCAAACCTACACTATAAAATTATGTTTA
>JADRCD010229123.1:0-18805 GCA_019843815.1 Montemys delectorum
ATCCAAATTGTTATATTAATCACATAGCCACTGGAAAAAACTAGGACAAATGACATGCCTGCTCTTTCTGCTGTTTCTTGTAATTGCATACCAACCTGCAACTGTTTCAAAAGAAAACCTTTAAAGAAAATGATGCTTGTGTTTTCTATGATGGTGGCTCCAAATCTGCACGCATTATAAATTGCATTCCTTGAGGAGGTTAATATTCAAGTTAAACACCAATATCTTTGTGACCACCACACTAGAATTATGAACTCATATGCAAATGTCAGCTTAGCTTTCATATCAAAGCAGCATCTTATTTCCATGTGCTTTGAAAGCTTTACAAACCAGGAGAAAAAATTTTACATTCTATTACAGATTAAGTAGCAAGAACATTCTCATCTACAGCTTCCAACGCTTACGTAGAAAGAAAATACACTCAAATTCAATGATCTGGGTTGTGTACCTCTATTACAAAAGAAGCTCTATAAAGAAATACTTGATTTGTATATACATATTGTTTATCATTACCGACTTTTAACAGGATATGAGAAACAACTCCAGTGAAAGTTATGATGAGTTATATTAGGGAAAAGAAAACATGTCCCTGGACAGGTTAGGTAGCCTCTTATTTCCTGTCTAAAGAATGTTTTTGTATCACAGAAAACTATATTTTCCCCTTTAAAATTAGTTACTTAAATGATTCTAAGTTTCCACGTACAGTGCCTTATAAATTTAAGGGCTCAGTTTATTCAGAAATGTTTCAAGCAAGCAGGGTCCACTTTAAAAGCTGGGGTACTGAAAACTTTTCTCTCCGTGTCATTATTTCTCTGCAGGTGTTTCTCTCCTCTATCCCCACAGCGCATGCTGAGCCCACAGTTGGCATTTGTCTCCATCACTCTCAAACGCCGTGTTTCTCTGCTTTACTTACCCTTGGCCTGTACCTTGACCTTCGGCTGCCTGTCTCAATAAATTCAGAATGCAGGCATTTACCTGCAGCAAATATGAATGGTTCCTCCAGAAATATAGCATCCTATAAAAAACCAAAGCCAAAGGAAATAGCGAGGTGAGGTCAGGTATAATTTTCTCATCACAGCCTCCCTCACTTTTTCCTTTTAGGCTCAATACTATGTTGACCTCTGTCTATTTTTATGGCTAGATTAATTCTGCGGTTTCAACGAGCCCCTATTTTCTGAATTGTGTGGCTGGGATGACCTTAAGAAGTACTGACCTCTAAAAGATAGTATGAAAAAAATTGATTGAAGTATAGAAAAAAAAGGCAAGACTTCCAGGCCTGGAAGACACCTTAGAGATGATCTTATGCAACTTTCTATTTCTAGAAAGAGGTGATGGCTTACATCTTTTATATGCTTTCTGTGATGATGGTCTGAGTGAAGTCTTTGAGAACACTTCACACACACACACACACACACACATGCATACACATACACACACACACACAAATGCACACACACACACACAAACACACACACACACATGCATACACATACATACACACACACAAATGCACACACACACACACACACACACACACACACACAAACACACACACACATGCACCATTATCGAAAGCTGATTTTGTAAGATAATTTAAAACTACAAATAAAGTATATGTTGGAAAGTATCTGTGGATCTACATGGGGAAAATACCCTTTCTCACAGTGTGACTTTTCTACCAGTTAAGGAGATGGCACACATTAAGGAGAGGGTGCTCTCTGGAGTGATCTATCATACTAGGTTATATATGCTTCCTGAATTGTGTACAGATTCAATCTCAGCATCTTATTTGGGGTGTTGAAAGAGGGGCAGGAGTCAAAGGAAGTCAACATGACAAATGACAAGCTAAAGATGAGAAGATGACGAGATGGGAAGGAAGCCATTGTCCTCTCCCGGTCTTATCTGTTCTTTCTCCCACTCCTCTCTGCAATGGAGCTTTAGGCACATTCAGTTCACAAAATTATTCCCTGTGAGCATAATAGCTATGATAGCATTATTCGTGTCTGCTATTGTTTGCTTTTTTAAAGATATCAAATCATTGTTAGTCTTGAATAATACAGAAAAAGCACTTCAATAAACATCCTTTCAGAGTTTTATAGACTCTGAATGAAAAATTAAAAATGCTTTATTGTCTTTCAAGGATCATGCAAATATAAGATATATAACCTTCTTATACTGAACAGAATAAACACATTACAAACCAAACAAGGTAAACAATTTGAAATATAATTATTTTTGATACAGAAATTGTAAAGACTTACTGTGTGGTTAGATACCTGTTACCTTTTCTAATTGTTGCTTTCATCTTCAATTCTTAGTATTTAACTAAGTAAAATACTAAGTAAAAGTAGGAAAGAAACAATAGTATGTTCTATAAATGAAAAATAAGTTTAGTTTTTTTCATTTCAAGACCTCATTGGCCAGATGTGTTCATATTATCACAGAACATCCTCATATGAAACAAAATTTATGATGCATGAAGAAAATATTTGTAAAGTCCCTGAACATTTATCTTGCATCTACAGGGAGAATAATTAATTACACACTATGATTCATTTTAAAAAGTAAATGTCTCATGCTGGGAACGTGAGAGATTAATATTGGAAATAGCATATGGTTCAAGGTAAGTGTGATTTCTTTACTCTGCAGGCTGAGAAGTCTGGCCAGGGTGGAAATATGTTGGATTGTGGTGAATGTGTGTGTGTGTGTGTGTGTGTGTGTGTGTGTGTGTGTGTGTGTGTTTTGCTCCTCCACTGTTAGGGCTTAAAAGTGTATACTAGAGGTATGTCTGCATTCCAGAAGGATCCCAGACCTAGGATGTCTTTGATTGTGATCCCTTCACAGAGCAGCCATCTTGCTAGATTAAAATTCCAGTACATTGATGAGTACACATTCTACACAGACTTTTAAAGGACATTAGCCTTGACTCTAGAGGTGTTGCAGGTCTGCTGTGTCACATGCATGCTCATAGGTGACAGATGGGAGAAAGTCTATGTCTATGCTCAGTGTTCTGACCTGTGAACACCTGAATAGTTTGTTAGTTAGCCTAACAATCTCTGAAAAAAAGCAAACCTGAGACAACCGCCAGTCTGGCACCTGAAGTGGAAACATCTAGTTCTTTAGAACCTTAGCTATGCCAAATGATGTTTTGATGGGGTGCACAGGTGAAAGGATGTCTTGCTAAAGCAAACATGTGAAAGGATATTTTCCTGAAACAGACACAGGTGAGCAAATACGTAAAAGGACCTGTGATGAAGGAATATAAGTTGACCCCACAGACAGTGGGAGACAAGCATTGAGTTTGATTTGGTTTGCTCTGCCTCTCTATTCTTCCTTAAAGACATAACTGCTCTGGTTCAACCTTATGTAAACAGCGTTGTTGAGCTCAACTTGAAATAACTCTGGCATTGAGAGAAACTCACCCAAGAACAATTCCTGAGGTTCCTGTGGCAGTTGTTGCATCCTAAGCCTTGCCTCAGGCCTGTTGGTGAGCCTGGCAGCTTTTTCAGGATCAAATTACAGCTGCCTGGTGTCTGCTTGCTGAAAGGGCTGGACTGTAGCTGCTGGTTCGCTCCAAGGTCTTCCTGCCTAGAGGACTGGTCTGCAGCTGCTGAATTGTATTTGGTTTTTGCTACAGGACTGAACTGCTGCTCAAGATGATCAAGCTCGCCCCCAAAGAACTATTGCTGAACAGGTCCACTTCCCTCATATCCTAATAACTTTTCTCATTCACTACCTCTGCTGGGTGGTGGGCTAGAGGAAAGGTCGAACCCTCATTGAAAGTAGGTTGCAAAATATTTATGCCTACGAGCACCAGAGGGGCTGGACAGGGAGCTGGCCTGAGACAATCACCAGTCTGGTGCCACGAAAGACCAGATGGGCTGCCAGGGTGGTGAGCAAGGTGGAGACTAGAAGAACCCCATCTGGGACTGCAAGCCCTAGGTAGGAGTGAACCTAAGATGGAGGACCCTTTCATGGGGCCACTTGGGTTGCCTAGGCAAGGAGCAAGCCCAAAATGACCACCAGACAGGAAGCTAGCCTGAGATGAAAACCAGTCCCATGCCATAAAGGCCCTGGGTAGGGGAAGGCCTGAGATGACTCCTGAGATGACATAGCACACAGGTGTGGCATAGCATTCCTGAGAGAACCCAAGATACCCAGAGACCCTGGGCACCACTAAAAGGAGAAGTAAGTGTTGGAGAAATAGAAGAGAAAGGGAAACAGAAGGATGTGGGCACAGTGAAGAGAAGCAGAAATGGAGGCTGTAGGATATTGAGGAACAGCCGGATGGGAGTAGCCAATGACACCTGAGACCATGGCGGGGTCATGGCCTGAGCTGCCATCAGGGACCCCTTCTGAGGCTGTGGCCTTACAGTAGCAGGGATCTATTACCTCCAAAGGCCAGGCAGATGTCCCTGTCCTGGCCTGCTACATGTTGATGCCTGAGGGCTGTGAAGAATTGGCCTCACCCATTCCCTAGGCAGGAAGGGAAGAGAGAGAGGTGAATATAAGCAGTGGACAGATGTTTCCCCTACCCCTTGCCACCTACAGCAGGCAGGGAGGCAACCTGGCCCCAAGGTCATCAGAGCAAGAGAGCTGGATCTGCCCTTTGCCTAATGCAGGACTCAGGTGAATGGACCCTGCACTTCCCCTAGACAGCATAAGAGAGCTGTCCCTGGATGTGGGGGTTGTGGTTGAGCTAACCCCAAAGGCATGCACATCGGAGAGCAGGCCATGCCCGTTGTCTGCTGTGCTTTGGCACAGATGAAGAAAGATGGTATCCCTCACCCCTTTCTTGACCCTCTCCACCTATATGGCAGGTGGGAGAAATAGCACCATGGTCCTGAGAATGGGAGAACTGGCTCTGCCTCTTACTGGGTGGGACACTCAGGAGAGGAGATTCCACACCCTGCTTCGGCATCAGGGTAGAAGTGTATCTGGTTGTAGTGATTGGTGAGCTAACACCACGGCCATGAGAGTGAGAGAGCTGGAGGGTTGGCTTGCTCAGATTCTTCTCATAAGATCCAGAACTTTGAATTGACATTCTCTAACATCTACTCCATTGATTAACTTCATGCTAGAGTGTATGAAGAGGCCAGTTCTACAGAACCAATACTACAGGATCGCCATGACACAAGGTCACAGAGCATATCTGAGGAGTCCTAATGAGGTTCCAGTATTGATAGAGTAGCCTTGTATCAGACCAATGAGTTGTTGGGATAAACATTTGGAAGCAAAGTTGTGTTGACAAAAGGGTATACTGTGAGACACCCTGTGACACCCTACAGCTTCCACAAGATTTTTTTTAACTGTTGAGGGGTGTTGTAAAGGTGCAGGGGAGGTACAAGTGGAGGGAGAGATGAGTGGGATTGGATAGAAAGTTAAAAACAAATTTTTTTTTGACTAATGGTTTTGAACTTGTTGGTCCTGACTCCTTTGTGAGGGTGAAATGACCCTTTTTACAGAGGTCACTTATTAGACATCCTGCACATCAGAATTTACATTACAATTCATAACTATAGTAAAATTACAGCTATGAAGTAGCTTGGAATAATTTTATGGTTGGGGTCACCATAACATAGGAATAAAGTTATATAAAGAGTTGCCTCACTAGGAAGTTTGAGAACCACTGATTTAGATGATGTCATTATAAAAGTAAAATATGTACAGCAAAGGTTTATGTTCTTACTCAAATTTTTATTAATGTAGTTAGAATTTCATGCAAATACAAGACAGCAAAATAAAAATTGTGAGTTGGATAATGCTAGCTATTTTAACCAAAAATTTAACAAAAACATTCCCATTAATATAGTACAGTTATTTTACCTTTGCCTTTAACTTATTTTGTATTGATTTTAACCTGATTTTTATTGACTTTTGGACTTATTCTTCTATGTCTAGTATTTATAATTTTAAGGTAACATCCACTTTTCTAGTCTATGAGGCAAGGGAATGTTTCACACTTATTTTAAAATGTCTGTGTATGTTTATGTCCATTAGCTTCATTAGAAGATAACTTACTCCAATTTAGAAAAGTCAGACAGTAAAATCTTGTTGTTTTATCATGTTTATGTTAATTTAGTTGTTTTACTGATTCTGCTAAAATGAGAAAATTGGTTGAAGTGATTCAGTTTAGCTCAGCTTCTCATTGTCCCACCTGAACCAGAAGATGGCCTGGGGTTACTGCTTATTATCACTAAGGATCCAGGAAGAAGGAGAAGCTAGCAAGCTAAGGGCCAGAGACAACCAGAGTCCAACAATCAAAGGGAACATATCCAAGGCTATTGCAAAACCTAAGATGACATGGGGCTAGTTGCAGGAGAGCAATGCTTCTTTTCTTTGATCAATCTCACATTATGTGATTTTTTTCAAAAAAATCAATTATAAATATTTCATAGATAGGGAAGGCATTATTTGAAAGACAATAGAGATTGATGTTGCAGAAGACAACATTGTTTACATTCTGTTTTTTCTACTTCCCCTATTTTATTGAAAATAGACTCTTTTCTCATACAATATATTGCTGTAGTTGCTTTTCCTCTTCTCCAAAGTCCTCTTCACCTCTCCTCCCATCCAAAGGCATTTCCTTTCTGTCTCTCATTAGAAAAGAAAGAGATAACAAACAGAAAAAGATAAAACATAAGATGAAGTAAAATCTATCATATCAAGTTGGATATGGCAACTCAACAGGAGTGAAAGAGTCCTATATGCAGACCCACTTGTTCTCATGATGAGAAGCCCCATAAAAACACTAAGCTAATAGTTATATATAGACAAAAGACTTACTGGAGACTCGCGTAGGTCCCATGCTTGCTACTTTATTATTTTATGATTTGTCCTCATTGGCAGTTGAACATTAGAAAATGTATTAAGTATTTATATAACTGTCTTTCATATATTGTTATGTTTAATTTGAGAAAATGTAAAATGATGAACTTTATAGAAATAAAGGTGAAGTAACTTCTACTTCTGGATGAGGTCAGTTATCAGGAAGTTACATTAGAATCTGTCTAAAGATTCACTATGAAAATCATGGATGAGGGAACACCAAGCCCCTTTTGTGGATTGGAGAATCTTTGATATAGATTGGAGATTTAATCTTGAAGAGATGAGTAGGTTTCTGTTCATGTAGAAGGGGAAGAGTAAGTTCTGTAATGCAGGGCACAGGGAGCATGTTAGATCTATGTTGGAAATAAAGAAGTCAATGTAACCAGTGTCAAGAGACTGAGAAGAAGAGAGAAAGCCAATAGAGATTACATGTAAAGATCCTTTTTAACCTATAATTTGGACTGATTAGAATTGACAAATTCTGCGAAAACACATGTCTGAAGTCAGAATATTTTGTGAGTCAACAGATTCCTAGAGGCATCAACAAGAAAATATTTTCTAACATGACCTGGTGGTCTCTACCATGAGTCTTTTCTATTTTCACATGGAGCTCTCCCAGGACATGAAGTTTCTTTTTACTGCTTTTTCTTTAAAAAAAAAAAAAAAAAAAAGATTAATACCTTATGCTAAGAATTGGAAATTTGAAATGTTCTGAAGAAAAGTCGCGGTTTTGAGAAAAGATGTGATGTCACATGAATGGAAGTGACAAATTGTTCCCAATTTTAAATGTATTCATAAGTAGCACTCAGAATTGAATCATGGAAGACTGTAGGCAGCAGATTTGGGTGCACCATGAGTTAAAAGTTGATCTGTTCTCTGATAGTGTCACTGCTCTCCGTCTATGCTCTCAGTCCAGAGGTAGACTATACCTTACCACTAGATTATGATGCTCCATATAATGTCTTACCTTTTTACTACTATTGCTGCTACAGCCATCATCATCATTGTCATTATCATCATTATTATCAACATCATCATGATATTCCTGGACCTCTTACCCAACTTATATTTAGTAAACTGCTCAATAATTTTCTATTACATGAGTTTAGTTCCATCTTTGTATCAGATAGAAAAAACTAACCACAACAATGTCACACACTTATGGCACAAGCACTTGTGAGTATGAGGCAAGATGTCTAGCAACCTGGGCTACACAGTCTAGTTTCAGGCAAATCTGAACTACATAACAATATCATATCTTTGAAAAAGAGAAAAAATATTCATATCAAGGTTAAAATATTACCATGAGATGTCATTTGTTGGTTTATGGTTGAAATAATCTTTTCCTGAACATTTCTCCTCAATTTTTTTCTAAGGTTAAACATATTTAATTAACTACCATTAATAATTTGATGTACTAATTTTGTTTATTTATATCATTTATATGTCACTTTCCCTCAAAGCTTTAGGCTTTTTTATTTACACCAAAGGTATATAGCATAGCTATTCATGAATGGTTTCACAATTACCTTGTCCAAATTTCAAATCAATATCAATCCCATATTGAACAGTGCGACAAATACAGTTAGTTAGTTGCAAGTGACAGACGAGCAATTTATTTTGACCCTATGTCTACTTGACTAATTCTAGCAGATTACAGCCAACTTAAGGTAGAGTCATATACTTTCTACTTCTACACCTGTTGTTTTGAAACACCAAAACAGGAAAGATTAAAATTTTGATACAAATAGTCTCTCATAATATAGGAATTTCAACTATAAACCTTAAAGTCTAGGTTAGATTCTGGTAGGTAAATAACTTGAGTGAACATTTGGCTATAACTCTACAATGTACATTGTGACATGCTAATGTTGTTGGTCAGCAGGAGTGATGAGGAGAAAAAGAGGAGAATATTTTGAGATATGAAGAGAGAGGCAGGAATGACATGGAGAGATGACCTCAGTTTCTAACTTTCCAATTCTGTATCCATGTGCTTTGGAAATGTTGTGCCTCAGTTTGACAAATATTCATAAGATCACCTATATACCCCCACAATAGCAAATTCATGTACAGGTAGATGCCATTCTTCCCTTATAATTGAAACGTAAGACATTATACCTTTCTTAAGCTTCTGAGTTAGATCTGATACTAGAAAATCCTTTCTAAATTATTGTGAAAATCCTTTGTGCTCCTTAGTGGTTAGGATTAGTACTCTGAAGGTGACTCTCTTCCAGTGTTATCTTTCCCAGATTCTAACCTGACCTTTGATTACAAAGGGCACCTGTTCCATTAGACTCTGAAATATTGATAAGGGGCACTGTCTCAGTGAACCATGATCATTTCTAGGCCAGTGTTTGCAAACAGACAGCCTGCTCAGGTTTCCATTCTGCAAATGTGCTTTGGCTTTAAAGGTCAGGAATGGCACTGCAGGGACTCGTGATTGCATTATCCTGATTTCTCAGCTATGAATCATGTTCATTCCAAAGCTGGAGAGCCAGGGCTTTAAAGAAAATTGAGTCATTGCATCATGAGCTATTACCTTCACCTCTTTGGCAGTCAAGTAAAACTCTTCATATCTGTTGGCCCTGGAAAAGGACTTTTCAATTATTCCATGTTAAAAAAAATTAAATAAGACAATGAGGCTGTAGTTCTCATTTACATATTAATTGTTTATCAGTGCCTCATTGTGAAGTACAAATTTTATCTATTTCATGAAGTGTATTTAAAAACCTTAACCCATGCATAAATCAACTTATATATTCATTATCAAGAGGTATGTAATAGCCTAAATATTCTGAATTTTGTTAGTCAAAAATCATCTCTGCTTAGATATTTATTACAAATACATCAATCTCTTATATATGTCTATGAAGAATGTAGTTTTTGCATGTTTATAATATAAACATAGCATTGGGCTTATTAACATCATAAAACATGTTTTTGAAGAAAATAAAACCAAATATGATCATAACTAAAACACAGTAGTTGTACTTCTCATTCATAAAATGGCCTTATCTTTTTATTCAGCTGAAAAACTCATCAGACTATCTTAGATTTGTATTGCTGTAATAAAGCACCATAGTCAAAAGCAACTGGGAACAAAAGAGTTTATTTCACTTTACAACATTAAGATCATACATACTCCATCACTGAAGTAACCCATTAAAGGAACTCAATAAAGGAACATGGAGGCAGCAACTTAAGGAAAGACCATGTAGGAATATTGCATGATTATTCTCCAGGCTCATACTAAGCTATTTTATACATCCCAGGACCACTTAACCAGAAGAGCATGGTTCAGAGTGTGATAGGCTCTCCAATATCAGTGATGATGAATCAAGAAAATGCCCACAGACTTGCCAGAAGGCCAATGTGATGGGAGCATTTTCTATATTGTTTTTTTACCTTTTCTCCAATAGCCCCATCTTGTGACTAACAAAAAATTAATAAGAACAACTGACTCTTTGTCAACTTGATGTATAATACATCACTATTAAACCATAACCTTTTATTTCTTAATTGGTCTCAACTTGTGACAATGTTAGCATGACATAGATTTGAGGCCTCAGGGAGTGGGGATCCCAGGTGGGGATGGGGAGGTGGGAATTCCTCTTGGAGATGGGTTCGACTGAGTAATATGTAATAAAAAGAAAAATCTTTATCACAAAAAAATTAGTACCACGGTCTAAAATACAGATTATCTTTTTCATGCCCATTAAAAAACAACAAAAAACAAACAAAAACAAAAACAAAATCCAATGACTAACTGCAACCAAGTTCTGACACTGGAAGTCTCAGTTGGTGACAAGAAATGGCTATTTGATACTCTGTATCCCCTTTACTAAGATCCCTCATTAAGATCACCTTCATAGAGTCCAGGAACTTTCCACTGCATTAGATTTCCATGTCACTCTCCAAATGCCCCTCCAATTCCAGCCTTTCCATCCATTTGCCTGCTCACTTATGATGTCATTATTTTAATAGCTGAGTAATACACCATTGTATAAATGTACTACATTTTCTTTTACAATCTTCTGTTGAGGGACATCTAGGTTGTTTCCATATTGAAATCCCCAAACAATCCAGGCTATTGCCTGGATAAAAGGTCACTCTCCACAAACTGACAATAGGGCTTTGTTGCCAAGGACAATACCCACATAACTCATTGCACATGAAAATTTTGAGGTGGTGCCTGCATGGAGCCTTCACTTTCATGTTCTAGTCTCCTTGATGCAGGAAGGTACTCTTCAGGTGACACAAAGAGAAATGTAGACACCAACCCAGCCACAAAATTTTTGACTTACAATTTACTCTGCCTGTAAATATATGCTAGGGCAACAGTGGCACAAAACTTTGGGAGTAACCAAACAATGTCTGATTTGACTTAAGGCCTGCTCCATGAGAAGGGACCCACACCAAACACTGCTTCGGTAACCAAGAACAGGCTATACAACCCCGAGACATAGGGTAAACCCAAAAACAATGAAATGATTACTAATGATAGTCTGCTATACTCATAGATGAGTGACTTATCCAGTCAAAATCAAAGAGGCTTCCTCCATCAGTAGATGGGAATAGATGTAAAGACCCACAGCTAGACATGTGGAGAGAGTCTAAATTGAAGGTCTTCATCAAATCCCTATCTTCAGTGCTCAGAGAATCCTATGGTAGAGGAAGCAGAAAGAGTCTAAGAGCCAGAGGTGATGGAGGACACCAGGAGAACAAGGTCCTCTGTATCAACTAAGCAAGGTGCTTGTGAAATCTGAGACTGATGCAGCAGGCAAAGGGTCTACATGGGCCTACACCACATCCTTTGTGTATCCATTAGAATTGTTAGCTTAGTGTTTCTATGGGATTCATAACTGTGTGACTGAGTGAGCCTTTGACTCTTGTGCCTCCTCTTGGGACTCTTCTCTATGTTGGTTTGCCATCTCTGACTTTGTTATGACTGTTTTGCTTCATTTTATCATATTATAGTTTGTATGTTTGGTTGTTATGTCTTGGAAGATATCTGTTATCTCTTGTTATCTCTGTTCTTTTCTTGTGAGAGACAGAAATGGAGTGGACCTAGAGTGGAGGGGATGTGGGGAGGAATTAGTAGGAATAAAGGGAGAGGAAACTGTAATCAGGATAAACTGTGTGAAAAAATAATCCTTTTTTTTTTCAGTAAAAGAAGAAATAGATTTCAACAACTTAAAAGTCCAAGTTCAATTTGAAAACATCTAAAGTCTCTTCACTGTGAGCTTCATAAAATTTTTAAAAAATTAAATATTTTCTTACTTCAAAAGGGAAAAACTGAGAAAAATCACAACCAAATCAAAGCAAAACTAAACTCCTCCAAATGTAAATAACTCAGTGTTTCATGTTTGCAGCTTACTTATAATTTCCTTGGCTTCAAGAGATTGGGCAGTTGCACTCTGTCCCTATCACTACAGCATATGTGGCCTCTCTCCCAGGCACAGTCAGCTCTAATACACACCTGCTTCTGATTTTAGTGGTTGTACAACTGCCTTGGCATGTCTTGGCTGAGGCTTTTTCTTCAACAATGATCTCCTAGCCTTTCTATGGGAACTCAGACCTTGTGACGTGGTGCCAAACCTCAGGATCAATCAGCAACTCCTTCA
Source organism: Montemys delectorum (assembly GCA_019843815.1). Classification (NCBI taxonomy): domain Eukaryota; kingdom Metazoa; phylum Chordata; class Mammalia; order Rodentia; family Muridae; genus Montemys; species Montemys delectorum. The sequence goes on from JADRCD010229123.1 coordinate 12,453, forward strand.
GTCTCCAATGCCTGAGTAACTACTGAAACTTGTTGCCCATCTTTACTACTTTGTGGGTTCTTTTCTCCCACATTTTATCCTCCCAATTTCACCCCCTAACACTAGATAGGAGAGAAACAAGAATAGAGGTGAGGGAGGAATTAGAAAAATAATTGAATCTACTTTTTTCCTTTTGTTTGTTCTTTGACCAAACCACGACCAACCTCCCCAACGAATCAAAAACCACCACTTGGAACAGTTTAAATGTCCAACAATGATCACAGACACTTCTGGAGGTAAATATAGACATCAGAATGAGAGATGTTTTCTCACTAACAAAGTTCAAGAATACCCTTCAGACTGAAGCTAAGATTACAGCGAGATGACCATGGTATGAATGAGCCCCCAAGGTTACTTTATTAGATATGTAAGGATTCCAGATTATGAAATTATGTGATATATCAGGTACATTTAAGTATATTCAGATATTCAAGGAAATTCTGAGAAAAGTAAAAATGAAAAGAGGAAAAAGTAAATTCATAGAAGTGAAGGGGAAAACTCATCTAATTATTAAAATAAGTTTATGTTCATTGAAATATAATTATTAAACTTCAAATATAAGCAGCACACTTTGTGAATTTAAGAAATAATTTTGAAATGAATATATTAGTATGAAGAGATTATGCCATGTGTAACCCTGAGGCACTCAGATCTGGAAATGTTGATGGAGATTGGTGTACTCGGACATGTACATAGATGGATCAGAATGATCTAGAGCAGGTATTTCGAATACATGCTCTGTATCAAGATTACCAAATGTTTAATTGTTCTATGTGTATGACTGTTTTGCTTGCATATATGTAAGTGTAACATGTGCATCCTGGGTGACTGCAGTGGCCAGGAAAGGATATCAGATTCCCTAGAACCGGGACTAACAAATGGTTGTAAGCCATTATGTGGACGCTGGAAACCAAACTTAGGCTATCTGTAAGAGAAGCCAGTACTCTTGACCTGAACCATCTTTCCAGTGTCCACTGTAAAATAAAATTTAAAGGTACTTGTATTTTAAAACAGAGAGAACAAGTATCAAGTAAATATAGCATGCAACATCTCAATAAGTAGAAGACAAAGAAATAGTACTTGAAAACTTAAAATTATTAAAAAGAAGCAGAGAGAGATGAGGTGGGTGAGAACAGGGTATGTACTATTTAGCACTTTTGTTGCTGAAGTGATGTGTCACGAACTCACTGGAGAATTACCAGGGACCCCAGCTGATCTGATGGAAATATAATTTCAGCCATTTAACACCTTATAACTTAGCTGTTACCTATCACTAAATATTTTACACCACCATTCTCCAAATTAAGTTGGAATGAGTAGAGTTTACCTTGGGAATAGATTTCTTTAGGAAGTATAGGAAGTAATAAATATATAGATAAAATTCATGCAGAGCAGAATCACCAAACAAGGAAATTTTAGTGTCAACTTTCATGTATTCCTTCTTTTAAAATACACTGATGTATTTATTAATTTTTTCAACTGTACATTTGCAATCTGTAAGAGTGGCACTATGTGGTTCTTGTTAGGATTTTGACGATAGTAGCACTAATAAGAATGCTTTCTAGCACATTCCACCCCTCTCCTTTCAAAAGAAAATTCTGGAACACAGTCAGCCACAGCACTAGTTTACTTTCTCTAGTCATTATTTGTTGATTAGCATTTCCTAACTAGCCATAAAGTATAAGATAACCATGCAAAACTCTACAGACCCCAAAGACACTAATTAACAAGGAGGGCCCAAGGGAGGATGCTTAAGTTTCACTCAGAAAGGGAAATAAAATAGACATAGTAGGTGGAAGGAGGGAAGGAACTAGATGGGAGGGGGAAGAAAGAGTTGGGGAACAGGTATGTGTAGGGAGCAGAAGAGGGCTTGGAGAGAGAATAAAATCAGTGTGTGGGGGGCCATCTATGGGGTGAGCCTGAGACTTGGGATGGGAGAGGCTCCTGGAAGTGTATGAGGATGACCCTAGCTGAGACTCCTAGCAGCTGGGAATATGGAGACTTAAGTGGCCACCTCTTGTAGCCAGGTTGCACTTCCTTTAGAGAAAGGGGACGCCAACCCATCCACAAAACCTTCTAATCAAAATTTGTCCTGCCTACAATATACACAGGGATAAAGACGGAGCAGAGCTTGAGGGAATGACCAACCAATGATTGGCCCAACTTGAGACCCATTCTATGGGAGAGAGACAACCACTCACAGTATTAATAATATTCTGTTACTAATAACAGGAATCTAGCATAACTCTCCTCTGAGAGGCTTCATCCAGTAGCTAGTGGAAACAGATGTAGTGTCCCAGAGGCAAAGATTAGGTGGAGGTCGGGCAGTCTTGTGAAAGAGTGAGGGTAAGGACACCACAAGAAGACCTATAGAGTCAACTAACCTGGGCCCATGGGGGCTCACAGAGACTATACCACCAACAAAAGAGTATGCATGGACTGAACATAGGCCCCTTACCCATTTGTAACAGATGTGAACTTGGTCCACATGTGGATCCCATAAGAATTGGAGTTGGGACTGCCTCTGACTCTATTGCCTGCCTTTGGATCCCCTTTCCCTAGTTGGGCTGCATTGTCTGGGCAAGGATGCTGTTAGTCCTGCTGCTTCTTGAGGTGCCAGGGCAGGTTGGAAACAATGAGGGGTTTCCCTTTCCTTAGGAGAAGAGGTGAGGGTACTGGGATTTTTGAGCATAGGACTTGGAGGAGGGGAAGCTTTAATGTAAAGTGGTTAGTGAATAAATTAATTAATGTAAAAAAAAAAGGATTTTCTAGTGCTTCATAATGTGGTCTTGGTACATGGTATGTTTTGAGGAATCTATTTCCAGCTTATCCAAATTCTTAAGCTTCTAATACCAAATTGCATATAATTAAAAAATAAAATTTAATTTGTTGCTTGACATTTTATAAAATAAATGTAATTACTCCTTTTACACTTAATTTCGTTAGGATCTGACATTTTCATTGATCCTCCTTACAAGCCTCAGGAGTTGCTTATCATGAAGTTCACTCTGAAGGTTTTTTTTTTTTTTCCTGTGTAGAGAAACTTTCAATAAGAACCGTATGTGATTACTTACTGTAGGATAAGAAACACAAGAATAATCTTCTATTATGCCAGAAGGAACTTACCCCACATTCTCTACAATCTCGTTCTGTCTCCCTTGGGCTGCTGTTTCTGTTCATGGTGATAATTGACATATTGACTTTGATCATGCAGTGGATGATAGAAAATTCCTTTAAAAACCTTTTGAATCCACAACCTAACTCCAAATACCATTGAGCCAGTTAAAATATTCATTTATTTCAAGTTCTCATGCCTTAAATATTATTTTATCTTTGATTGTGACTTTAGTTAAGAATAAAAATGAAACAATGAATTCATTGAAAATGAATAAGACTCTTACCTGCTTTGTTACAATTAAAAATAATTACAAAAGTACAATTTATTTAAAGTATCTTTATTTAAAGATAGCTTACAGACTTCTTCCCCAAAGAATCCTTTTCTTTGTTGCAGTTACAGAGTTACAGTAACCAGTGCATAGTCAAGTAAAAATGGTTTCATTACTTTACTACATTATGAGATACCTTACCACTTATTAACATGGAGGCTCTAAGAAGACCATGGAGCTTGTCTAGGTGAAATAAACCATCATCTTTGTCAATTGAGCATACGCCACTGGACACAGAATGCCGCAGAGACAGCACAGGTTGAGTGTGAGCCTGTGCACACCGATATAGATAGGAAGCCACAATGCAACCATAGAAATGACCATACATGTTTATCTCTGTTATTAAAGTTATTTGATGAATACTCTTCTTTCTCCAATTCCATAGCATTGATAATTATATGTAATACATTTACTCTATTATGTTGATTATAATGTATTGTTGAATACCCAGAATGCACATTATCTTTACAATATAAAATATGCTAACATAGAGTGGCATAGATGTATTTTGCATATGATTATTTGTGCTTATTTACATAATATATCTATATGGAATATATACCTATTAATATGAGATCATTAATTATACAATGTGAGAAGTAATTCATGATTATTATCTTTGTAACCATCACTATTATTGTATTTTGGCTATCTTGCCATTGTGTTTTGGAAGTAGATGCTATTCAATAAGATCCATATTAAAATCTTATTTCAAACATAACAGTGTTGAGATGTGATAGACTCTTTAAAAATACTTAGGCTGTTCCATTAAACAATTGTCATTTCAGAGAGAGTCTGGATTAAGTCCGCTGGGAGTTAATTGGATCTCCTAGTGTTTGATTAGGCTGCAAAACAGGTGCCAGTACAGCTGGGTTACCATGATGTTTGCCCTTTTTGCAAAAAATCTCCTTGCCACTTTGCCTTCTGTTCTCAGCTCTGATGCCATCCAGGCTCCTCATAAGTTGAACAGACATTGACAGGAATTATCTATGTGAGCCACATAAGTACATTTTTCTCATGAATTATCCAGGCTCAGAAATTTTTCAGAGAAACCCAGAATGGCCTCAGGAAGATGGAATTTAATCTCAGACTAGTTTTTGATTCTTCTATATAGTCAGTTTAGGCTCAAAATTTATGAGAAGCTCTTCTTACTTAGGTGGTCAACTGCTTGCTACAAGTGAGTTGATATTTGGCTCACGAAAGCAATACACACAACTTGGTACATTAATTTTCAGGTTTAACAGCAGACATTAACATCATCTAATCAGTGCGTTAGAGGATGAATGCTGTCTTAGTTAGGGTTACTACCATTGCTATGATGAAATAAAATGACCAAAAACAAGTTGGAGAGCGAAGGGTTTACTTGGCTAATGCATCTACATCAATAGTCCATCACTGTAGGAAGTGGGGACAGGAATCAAATTGGGCAGGAACCTGGAGGCAGGAGCTGATGCAGGGTCAAGAAAGGATGCTGCTTACTGGCTTCCTCTCCATGGTTTGCTCAGTCTTCCTTATTATAGAGTCAAGACCACCAAGCACAATGGGTTGGGGATTCCCCTATGGATGATTAATTAAGAAAATTAACTAACTACAGGTTTGTATTATAGCTGGATCTTATAGAGGAATTCTCTCATCTGAGGCCCTCTTCTCTCTGATGATACTAGACTGCAATAAGTTGACCAAAAGCCAAACAAACAAAAAGCCAGCACAAACTTTACTCCTGGGAAAGACCCAGCAGGAAGTCTTGAAGTAACTTTATCCTATAGTCCTTATCAGCCATGTGAGATTGACAAAATCATCACACGATGGTGTGATTTTGAGCATCAATCTAGAAGGCAGTAATTATGAATTATAAAGTGCTGTACAAATTTTAGTTGATAATATTGTGGTTCATTTTTCTGCTAATTAGTTAAAGTTCCCCTCTATTCTTGTCTTAGCTAAGGAGTTCAGACACTTGAATACACTTCACAAATAGAAAGTTCTGCCTTGTGCACTGACACCTATAATGTTTGATCTCTTAGCACAGTGGTTCTCAACTGTCTTAATGCAACTTTCATAATAGTTCCTCGTGTGATAGTGACCCCAACCATAAAATTACTTTTGTTGCTGCTTCATAAATGTAATTTTGCTACTTTCATGTGTCTTAATGTAAATATCTGTGCTTTCTGATGGTCTTAGACAACCCCTACACAAGGGTCCCTCAAGCCCTCAAAGGGTCATGACCTCCAGGTTGAAAACCACTGTCACATGCCATCAATGTTTCATTAATTATAAAATGTCTTAGTTTCATTTTTGTTTCCGTGATAAAAGACCCCATGAAAAGGGGAGAGGTGCTATTTTAGTTCCTAATTTCGTACTACAATCATCAAGTGGGAAGTTAAAGGAGCAGGGGCTTGATGTGCATTGTTGTGTCTGTAGTTGATAGCAGACACGACATCCTTATTAAGCTCATTTTCTTGCTTTTATACATCCCTGAACCCAATCCCAAGAAATGATGCTGCTCACTTTTAAATTGGGTTTTACTCAGTGGATTAACAAAATTAGCTACCATCCACCTCCAGGCATGCCCACAGTCCAACCTAATCAAGGCCATGCTTCATAGAAACTTGTGTCTAGTTGACTCTAGGTTGTGTCAAGTTCACAATTAAAACTAACTCTTTCAGACCATGATGGAAATCAATTATTGTGATTTCACAGGTATGGTGTATATGTGTGTTTATTCATTTCTTGTGTACATGAAGAGTCCAACTTCTTCTTAAATTATAATATTTTTATCAATTCTTTGAGAATTTAAAAAATGTATACAATGCATTTTGATCACATTCACACTTCATTCTTCCCCACAACTCTTTCTGGATTCATTGAATT
>JADRCD010229124.1:0-12371 GCA_019843815.1 Montemys delectorum
TTGGCAGTTTTCTGTCCTTATTTGGGATAAACTATGATTTGGAACTCATTACAACATCTTTTTAACACTTCAAGTTCATTAAAGAGTTGACTAAGATGTATATTTTAAATAGTGGTTCTCAGAAGAAAATATCAGCAAGCAACATTTGCTGCTTTGACAACCCCAACTGTGTTTGCATTTTAGTTTTTATCTTCTATTTTCAAATTTTTAAATAGCTTTTTCATATAACATATTCTAATTACAATTTTCCCACTCCCTCTTCTTTCCTGTTCTTCCCCATCTTCCTTTCCATCCAGATCCATACCCTTTCTCTCTCCTTAGAATACAAACAAGCATCTAAGGAATAATAATAACATAAAACTCAATATAATAAAAAAACAAATAAATCAGAATAGGATAAAACAACAAAACAGTAGAAAGAGCAAAGAAAATCACAATAAATGCATATAGATGCAGAGATACATATATTCGTATACATAGGAATTGAATCTAAACACAAAACTGGAAGCCATTATAAAGATGGAAAGGGCCTATAAGGTTATTAAAAAAAAAAAAAAAGTCCTGGCTTAATGTTACAAGACAGAGAACCTCCAAAGACACAGTTGAATTTGTTTCTATCCCCAATCTACTATTGGGCATGCAGCCAACCTTAAGTGTGATTTGTTTCCTCAGCAAGACTTCCACAGGAAAAAAAAACAATTTTTTATTTGCAAGTGGCTATTAATTGAAGATGGCTCCTAAAATTCTAAATGTTTAATTTCCAACTACAACATTATTTTAAGAACATCTATAGTATAAGTTACAAAGATGGATGGATAAAAATAATTTAAAATTCACATTGTAAGCAGTGGGGAAAGCTGTTGAAAGCGTCTTTTGCCTTCCCTGAACACATTCCTAACTTTGCTGTTTCTTGGAGCTGTCTCTTGTAGGGCATTTGTTTGCTTTGATTTTTCTTTTCCTTATGTTCTTTTTTATAATTAAAAAGAAAGTGTTTTTAATTTTTGATGCTGTTCATAATATTAAACAACAATGAACACATGTTTTTGGTCTCCATGTGAAGTCTTCTTAGTCATATTTCTCTACACAGGTTTTCATATGCAAAGAAAGATGCAGAGTCATGCTTATTTAAAAATGTAGCTTTTTACCTCTGGCATGCCATGGGCTGAAAATGCATTGTATGGTGGTACAATGTTTGCAACACTCTCATATCCATCTGGCGGTGGTTCAAGGTATGATGTCTTAAAAATCTAGCAAGAATTCAAACACGTCATGTTACATAAAATAATCATAAGTAAGGTACTGCCCCCTGAGTTACACTTAGGATTGCATATCCTAAGACAAGGGTTTGTAATTAAATAGACAAACCCCAGTGACAACAATGAGCAAGGTTTTACATCATTATGCATTTCTAGTGATTTCCTCAGACTAGAACTCTCTTAACTTGCTTTCCATTTCATGTGGTTAAACTCTTATTCTCTTCTTTTGGCTTATATATGAATTCCCCCAGGAACACTTTATATCTCCCTTTTTAGCCTAAATGACCTGTTCCTGTGTAGATCATGAACCTTAGTTCTCTCTTCCCAGCACTTACCCTGCTGATTTTAAAGGATATATCCCTTTGTATGCCTCACCTTACTTAAAGAAAAAGAGCTATATCTAAATCTTCATCCTGGCCTGAAGAACTCACCACACTTAACATGAATAGACACTAAGGAGTTTGCAGCCTATCAACTTTTCTGAATTACATACGTGGTACTGCACTAATAACAAATTTCTAATGTTACTTGACTCTGCATTCCAATCAATAAAGAAGCAAGAAGCAAGCAATAAACTTTGCATGGTTGCGTGCCCTGTAATCCCAGAACTCAGGAAGCAGAGACAAGAAGATTGTCACTAATTTGGAGCCAGTCTGGCTCATGCAGCAGATTTTAGCCCAGCAAGAGCTAAAAGGTGAGATCCTGTCACAAAGGCAAAGTGCAAGCCAGATATTACAACATATGAAAACTCTCAATAATGCTACATCACCTCAACTCCATTTTCATCCACAATGGATACATAGTTTGCATTCGTCTCATTTGGGTAAGACAAGAGAACATCATAATGAACCAGATTAGCTGAATCTAATCCAAATTTTTTCCACTGTGTTTGGATTTCCTTGGCAAGAAGTAAATTTTGTTCCGTTCCTGCCAGATGGGGAAGTTTTGTAAAGGAACTAGAATGAGAGGAATAAAAGTAAGAATTAAGAGAGCAGTCAGTCAAGTATTAATTATATGTCAGAAAAATCTTACCTGGATATATTAATTTTTTAGACATGCCCTCCCTTTTTTTTTAATATTAAAGGCAGGTTTAGGGAGCTGGAGAGATGGCTTAGCATTTAAGAGTACTGACTGCTTTTCCAGACATCCTGAGTTCAACTCCCAGAAACCACATGGTGACACACAACCATCTATAATGGGATCTGATGTCTCTCTCCTGGTGTGTCTGAAGACAGCAACACTGTACTCACATATATAAAATAAATAAATCTTTTTTTTTTTTTTAAAGGCAGGCATATTGGGAAGCTGCTTTCTGGCAGGCAAGTTCTCTGGACCCAAGGACTGAAGCCAGGGGAATTCCCATGGGGAGCAGTGGGGGAGGGAGAGAGAAAAGAAAAAGTATATACACAGATAGAAGAAAAGAGAGCTAGACTATTGAAAGTAATTAAGCACAACTGCAATATCCATGTTATCCTCTCTCTAGAAAGAACATCATCCATTGAAAAATAATAAAAAACAAAAAAACAAAACAAAAACAAAAACGATATTACAGGACCAAATGTGAAAAGGCCCCTTTAAGAATGTCAGAGCTCGGGGGCTGGCGAGATGGCTCAGTGGGTAAAAACACTGATTGCTCTTCTGAAAGTCATGAGTTCGGATGCCAGCAACCATATGATGGGTCACAACCACCCGTAACGAGATCTGACGCTTTCTTCTGGTTCGTCTGAAGACAGCAAGGTGGGCTGGAGCAAGCAGGGTCCTGAGGCAGAGGTCCTGAGTTCAATTCCCAGCAGCCACACACATGATGGCTCATGGCCATCTGTACAGCAACAGTGTACTCACTCATACACATAAAATAAATAAATCTTTAATCTAAAAAAAAAAAAAAAGAATGTCACAGCTCTGTAACAAAGATGCAACACTGTTTATGAGTAACATTTCGAGGGAGAAGTCTTAATGTTTGCTCAGAGCCAGCCAGGTGCTCTGCATTTAGCTGAGATGTTTCTGTCAACTGGAACAAGAAAGTAGCACTGTATTCATTTCATTGAAATTAAGGTCCATGGAATTTTGTATTCTCTTGTTGGTGACATGGGAAGCACACATCTGTTGCTCTGCTTTGGAGAATCTTTTCATAGTTCTGGGTGTAAATCAGCCATAGTATCTTAGTGACCCAAGAAACACAGTTAAGTTATTGCTAAGATTTATTCAGCAATAAATGAATTGCTGATGAATAACGTTTCTTTAAAGTTTAAAGTTTCTTTTCTTTCCCACTTTTTGTCAGTATGAAATGAATAAACAATTTTGTATATTAATTTTAAAGCTAACTAAAGGATAACCCGTCGCCAAACAAACCAAACCCACGGCCATGAAGATGAATTTTCCCTGAAAACCCTGGACTTGCACTTTCCCATTTTATCTCCATCCTAACAACCCGTCTTTCTTTCCATTGTTTTGCAAATAAAGTAATTGGGAAAATAGTTCATATTTTTACAGCTAATAAATGCTTGGGCTAGAACCTAAAATTCTAACTTTCCGATTCAGAGAATCAGTATTTCTCAATAGTTGATATGGCCTTCTTAGACCATTACTCATGATGCTTTCACAGGCTTGTATGTCCTTCCTCATGTCAGTCGTACTCACTGTCAGTCACAGTGCCTCCACCTGTCGGCTGTACTCATTGTCACAGTGCCCACAAGCTTCTGCTCAACAGCAGTGAGTATTGCCACTTCCTTCCCTTGTCAGCCTTTTTAGACTTTGCAAGAGACCTTCTTCCAAGACATAAATATTGCTTCATGTACTTGAATAATTACCTAGCCTATCTGCAAATTGTTATTAACCCACAAGATCTTAAATATCAAGCTCTTGAAAGCTTTCTTTCTCCACATTATTAAGTGAAAACTACAAGCTACAGATGTTTAATATAGCAAATATTTCTTTTTAAAAGTACAAATGAGATAAGACAAGTTATCTTACAACTAGAGGAAACACCATTGGTACTACGTATGTTAAATTTCTACTTTACATAGTTATGTTGGTTAGGTGTCATAGGGCTTCACTGCTGTGATGGGGCACCATGACCAGGGCAACTCTTATAAAGGACAACATTTCATTGTGGCTGGCTTACAGTTTCAGAGCTTAAATCCATTATCGTCATGGAGGAAAGCAGAGCAGAACCCAAGTAGAAATAATTGTGGCAAAGGAGCTGGGAGCTGATCCGAAGGCAGCAGACACACTGGGCAGAACTGAGCATAGGGGACTTCAAAGCTCATCTCATAGTGGCACACTTCCTCCAACAAGGCCGTACCTCCTAACAGTGACACTACCCATGGGGTAAACACTCAAACACATAAGTACGGGGGGGGGGGGGGGGGGTCGGGAGCGAGGGGTATACCCACTCAAACCACCACATCAGAGGTGGCATTGCTTGTTTTGTTTTTTGTTTTGTTTTCAACTTGACAACCTAGAGTTATCTAACCAGGGAATCTCCACTGAGAAATTGCCTCCATCAGACTGGAGTAGAGGCAATTCTGTGGGGCATTTTTTTGATTAATGATTGATATGGGTAGAGGAGCACCAGCCACTGTGGGCAGTGCCATTCCTAGGCAGGTGGTATTGAAATCAATAAGAAGCCAACGGAGGGAGCAAGCTGGTAAACCTCATTCACGGCTTATACTTGGGTTTCTGGTATCAGGTTTCTCCCTTGCCTCACCTCAGGGATGGGTTATGTCCTGAGAATTCTAAGATGAAGAAAGCCCTTCCTCCTCAAGTGACTTTTACTACTGGTGTTTATCACAACAATAGAAATCTTTCTATGACAATAGTTCATTTTTGGGTTACTTTCTACAAAGGACAGACACTATTTTTGCAATTAGAAAAAAGTCAATGTATTTGTTTAAATAGGAGGGGAGGGATGGTCACGAGCTTGAACTTCTCATCTTATAGAGGGCTCAATGAAAGGAAACACAGAAGTAAAACAGAAAGAAAAGAAAAACTGACTGTAACATCTGAGTTTCCCTTCATGGTCCAAATTTAATAGTAATTCGGTAATGTTCAAATAAAGTACAAATACACAGGATTCTCTCTTGCATTTTTCCTCAACAGCTTCTCTCACCTTTCAGGAAGCACAAGTGTATCTCATGTCCCTTCTTAGACTAATGACCAAAGAGAAAAGAGATCCTAGCAGGACATGTGGTTCATTTACTATAACACATCTGTAAAATCTCTGAAATCATAGCTTTTGAAGCTGTAGTTTATGTAAATTATAATTCAGTAAATCTAATTTGTTAGTGGCACTCTAATTTGATGTAGCCTGAACACAACATGTTAGAGTAACTGTCTTCAAAAAGAAGTTGAAAAGTTTACATTATCTTTATTGTTGTGAATTAGTGCAGTGCTTAAACAAAAAAAAAATTATACTTGCCAAATGAGGAAAAAATGTTAAGACAATCACACCCAGGAACACCAACCTCCTTTCTACTAAGTCATGAGTCTTCCGGGGTCCTAACTCATCCCTGCAGAATGCAGTAAAGGAAGGGGTTTGGAGGAGAGTAAGAGTTCTCTGAATTGGGGGCTGGTGAGATGGCTCTGCGGTTAAGAGCACTGACTGCTCTTCTGAAGGTCCTGAGTTCAAATCCCAGCAACCACTTGGTGGCTCACAACCACCTGTAATGAGATCTGATGCCCTCTTCTGGTGTGTCTGAAGACAGCTATAGTGTACTTATTTATAATAATAAATCAATCTTTGGGCCGGAGTGAGTGGGGCCGACAGATGTCCTTTAATAATTTCAATTCCCAACAATGAGATGAAGGCTCACAACCATCTATACAGCTACAGTGTGTACTCGTATACATAAAATAAATAAATCTTTAAAAAAAAAAAAAAGAATTCTCTGACTTAATCCAGAATGCTGATTAAATCCATATACAAGGAACAAAACAAGGCCATTCAGTTCCAATGCAAGGTCACATGAAGATGAAATGTCTGTATACACACCAACTGGATACTTTTCCGTAGGATACAGTTAGAGAGGAGAAAAGGCTTTGCTGACACAGGCCCTGGGGTTCATCCCCAGTGGTATAGACACACTTTAAAAATCAGTGAAGTGATAAGCAAGTTATAACTTCACATGTAAAGAACGACTGTTTTAATACACTTGTTCATGCAATAAACACTATTTCTAAGATAAAAATGCAAAAGAAACTTACCGAAGAAATGATCTAATGTTTTCAGCTTTCATTTCAGATAAGAGTTTCTGTTGTATACTTTGATGATAACCAGCTGAAGTAGTTGCTTCTTTGAGAGGCTTAATAAACCAGCCTGAGGGGTGGAGTGGAATTACAGGTACACACAAACAACTCACAGAGATACACACATAAAAACACACAAACACGTGCACACTGACTCCTTCTGACTATTAAAGGAGACGCTAAATTAAAAAAAAAAAAAAAAAAAAAAAAAGAACATAATGATACCTAACCAACAGATCATTATGCAGGCTTGCAGGGGGAAAAAAACCAAAAAAACAAAACAACAATAAACACACTAATTGCAGAAAACTTTTAAAATCCTCATATACACTATAATAGATTTACTTAAGAACTGTTCTTTCTCTTGTGCTATGAATACACCAGCATGGCATTTCCGGCTCTCCTTTAGGATCTAGTTCATAAACAGCCCCTGACACAGAAAGAGCACTCCAAAAACATTCATGCAGAACAACGCTTTCAATCCATAATTACTTGGAAATTAAGTTATATTTTTTCCAACCCCATAGATAGTGACAGCTCGAGTAATCGCAGCAGGCCACAGCAGTAGTCTACACTCAATAGATCCTTAATAAAGTTGAATTCAGGCTGAACTTTAAGGTATTCGATCTCTGCTTTCGCTTTCATCTTTTGGGAACTCATCCCAGCCCTCCACCCTGAGCTTCCCCTCCCTGCAATGAGGTCTCATAGCCCCTACTTTCACACTTACCCACTGTAAAGCCCGCGATGAAGGAGGCCAGCACCGCAGTAATGCACATCCCCAGGCCCCGGAGATGCTTAGGCCTCGCCATGTCTTTTTGGGTCAGGGAGTGCCTCTGACTGCAATTGCAGGCCTGGGGACTGCAGATGGATAGCTAAGATGAGAAGACGGATTTTTGCAAAGATCCAGAGACTAAGAGAAACTCTAGAGAGGGAAGCCCCAGGGGAGCGGGCTGCTTCCTGCTGAGTCTGCCTGCAATAGAAGGCAGAGCAGCAGGCGGAGCTGCTACCAAGAGCTCTGATTATTTCCTGAAGAGACCAACCAGGGCCTTTTGTCAACTGCATCCCCTAATGGCGTTTTTTACTGCAAAGCTCACAGAATAGCTCCTATTGGACTCTCTGTCTCAATAGATACCTGCTCACATTAGGTGATAGTGTGTCCTCGACTGCTTCAGTAACAACCTGGTGCCTCAACTTCATATTAACACCAAAACCCAGAGATTAAGAGTTTATCCCAGGCCGGGCAGTGGTGGCACACACCTTTAATCCCAGCACTTGGGAGGCAGAGGCAGATTGAATTCTGAGTTCAAGGCCAGCCTGGTCTACAGAGTGAGTTCCAGGACAGCCAAGGCTACACAGAGAAACCCAGTCTCGAAAAAAAACAAAACAACAAAAAAAAGTTTATCCCAGGCCTCATCCCATCCCACCCCACCCCAATCCTACTCCCATTCCCACCTAAACTCTTATTTATTGAACAAAATTCTACATTTCAATGCTTCTATAGCAGATTTTTAAAAAACAAACCTCACTGGAATATTGCAGCTGCTAATGAACAAAATTCACCATTCCAAGGTGAATTTTGCACTATTTCTTACTGGCAGTAAATTCAAAATCTCATTCCTGATCTTCTCCCTGTCTCTCTGTTAAAGTAAAAAAGTATTTCCCTTTAAAGGGGTTTAGAACGTTCTCTAAATAGCAGGTTTTGCAAATAGAATTTCTGTATATCTCTCACTCAAAGGGAACATTCTAACAAGTTATAACTGACTTTTCAGCCCAGGCCAGAAATGCTTTTGCAGCCAATCCTAAATGCATGAGTGATGTTGAAAACAAGGACATCTCTAGGCTATGTCTTGTACTTCTCTACCCTGAGCAGTCCCTAATGGCCTTGGAAAAGGCCCCTTGCTTCCAGTAACTTTCTGAAAGCTCCTAATGTGTTTTCCATGGGTGCCACTGTTGACAGCGCTATCAAAAATGGCCAAATGGCTTTTTTGGGGGAACCTTGGCAAACCAGCAATAACAACCTAGAACTCATGAGGAATGAGATAACGCACACAGTTTATATGGTTGTGGGAGTTGAACCCAAGTCTTATTATATGTTAGATGTGCCTTGTACCAATTATACCATGACCTGAGGCCTGACAACTTATTTTAAATGTTTATAAACTTTTAAAGCCCCTGGTAAAATCAGCTCCTTTAATACTGGCTCTTTGGACAATCCTAAACCAATGCCTCTGATATTGTTATTTGCAAATGAATACTATTAAAAATATATTATTATATCAAAAATTAAACTTCCTATAGGTAGGTGAATACATAGGAAATTAAAACAAAGATATTTCAAAGGTGCAACAGATTGCCATGTAGATATACTTCTTACATACATATCTTAAGAAATACTGCAGCAGAGCAGTCAAAATATTTTTTCAACATATGAATTTTTTATCATTTGTAAAACATGAAAAAATATTTTTTTATATTGGAATTGGTGATTTTATCTTTAAAAAATATAAGGTTTGGAGAAGGGGGGCATTGTTTATTTTGTTTATTTTTGCTTTTGTTTTTTGAGACAAGGTTTCTCTATCCTAGAACTTGCTCTATAGACCAGGTAGTCCTTGAACTCAACCATCTGCCAGCCTTTGCCTTTTGCATTCGGGGATCAAAGGCACGCACTACCATGCCCAGGTAAATATATAGTTTTAAATAACTCTCTATTATGTAACAGTTGGGACAGGAATTACCCTCATTCACAAATAGTATCAAATGTTTTTTGTATCCCACATAAACATTTTGAGAATTGATTAAATAATTTGCTAGTTTCCAGGCTGTTGGCTTTAGCTAAAAATATACAAAAAACTATGAAAGGAAAGGTAGAAACTAATGATTAAAGTAACTAAATTACTTTCAAGTGTTAATGTTTCCCATCCTGTCTCAATTTTGACAGTAAGTTGAAGTTTGAGAGACAGGAGAAATAGATACATCATTTATTAGTTTGTCAATTTGATTGTTCTTCCAAAATTAAAATTGGAATATTTTAAAATAATTTAGTCAGCATTTATTAAAGAGTTATAGCATGACATACATTGTACAAATTCCTAAGGATGGGATGCCTACCATTACCAGGCCGATGATAGACTGATAAAGTAAACACTGAAGAAATGCTTTCATATAACAAGTTCTAGGGAAAAACAGTATTACCTGAAATCCGAATGTTGCCGATGCCCTTTCAGACGGCATCTGCAGTCTGAGTCCTGAAAATCCATTGTAAAAAGTGTGTTCGGCTGGTCCCAGAGTCTTTGCCCTTTTACTAATAGGGATTCTGTAAGCATTCGGAATTTCAGCTTCATTAAGTGCATCACAGAAAGCTGCTGTCAAGTAACTCTTGCTAATTATTGGCATCTCAGCAGAGATGATCACTCTTTACTAAACTTTAACAAAGTTTTTCCTTGAGATGCCTCAATACCACTTGGGAGGAGAAGAAAGCAATCACAAGGATTGCAAGCTGGTACAACAACTGTGGAAATCAATCTGGCGGATCCTCAGAAAACTCGACATAGTACTACCTGAGGACCCAGCTATACCACTCCTGGGCATATACCCAGAAGATGCTCCAACATGTAATAAGGACACATGCTCCACTATGTTCATAGCAGCCTTATTTATAATAGCCAGAAGCTGGAAAGAAACCAGATGTCCTTCAACAGAGGAATGGATATAGAAAATGTGGTACATCTACACAATGGAGTACTACTCAGGTATTAAAAACAATGACTTCATGAAATTCGCAGGCAAATGGATGGATCTAGAAAATATCATCCTGAGTGAGGCAACGCAGTCACAAAAGACAACACATGGTATGTATTCACTGATAAGTGGAGATTAGCCCAAAAGTTTGGAATACTCAAGATTCGATTCACAGACCACATGAAGCTCAAGAAGAAGGAAGACCAAAGTGTGGATGCTTCAGTCCTTCTTAGAAGGAGGAACAAAATACTCAAGGGAGGAATTACAAAGACAAAGTGTGGGGCAGAGATGAAAAGAAAGGCCAACCAGAGACTGCCCCATCTGGGGATCCATCCTATGTACAGACACCAAATCCAGACACTATTGCTTTTATGACAAGTGCTTGCTGACAGTAGCCTGATATATCTGTCTCCTGAGAAACTCTGCCAGAGCCTGAAAAATACAGAGGTAGATGCTCACAGCCAACCATTGGACTGAGCACTGGTCCCCAATGGAGGAGTAGGAGAAAGGACTAAAGGAGCTGAAAGGATTTACAACCCATTGGAAGAACAAGAATATCAACCAACCAGACGCTGTCCACCTAAAGCTCCCAGAGACTAAACCACCAACCAAAGAGTATACATGGAGATACCCATGGCTACAGCTGCGTATGAAGCAGAGGATGGACTTGTCAGACACCAGTGAGAAGAGAGGTTCTTGGTCCTAAAAGGCTTGAGGCCCCAGTGTAGAGAAATGCCAGAGTGGGGAGGTGGGAGTAGATGCAAGGGTGGGAGAACACCCTAATAGAGGCAAGAGGACAGAGGACAGGATAGGGGGTTTCCAGGATGGAGGGAACCGGGAGGGGGTAACATTTGAAATGTAAATAAAGAAAATATCCAATAAAAAGAATAAGTAAGTAAGTAAATAAATAAATAAATAAATAAAGTGAGAAGTTAAAAAATAAAAAATAAAAATAGAATAAAAATAATAAAGTATTAAAAGAGTTGAGTGACTGGATATTTGTTCTATCCACATTCTCCATAGTGGCTGTGACCAAAAAAAAAAAAAAAAAAAAAAAAAAACCCTTCTATCCTTTATTAGAAGATGTAGTCTTATTATAGATGTTTCCTATGTAATTACAAGTATCAAGCAATTAATGATGTCATGAGGTAACACTACTACAAAATTGGTCATAGTCCCCATGATATGGTCATTGAGACAGCAATCCTTACTTTCCGAAAAACCAAATGTTTAGTATCTTGAGTACTGCGATTTATGAGAAGAGGAGCATTCCAGCTGAGCACTTCTAAGATTCTAGGTCCAATTTTCATTATAAATATAAATTGAGGTGTTAAAGCGTCAGCATATTGATTAATATACAAAGATCTATTGGACAGATGAGAGATGAAACTAAGGTAGTGAGAAAAACCAGAAAAAAAAGGAAGAAACAAGGAAAAAAAAAGGAGAAACTATGATTGGATGGTTTTCTTCTGATGTCACAATTACTTTACTCAACAATAAATGTAGAAATTAGGAGCAGCCCTCTAGTTCAAGTGGAGATGGGGGTCCCCGGCTCCTGGTTGCTGTCAAGCAGACATTGCTGTAGGAAGTGGGATACTGGTATGTTTTATAAATCAGCCTTTAACCGAGGTCCTCCAATTTAGTACCCTACTTCCCTCACCGTTAACACATACATTCAACTGTTACCCATGACTCTTTGCCAGTGTTAAGTATCCTGGTGCCTTTTCTTTCTGTGTTCTCAGCATTACTTCAGTGATTCTTGTGGCCCACTGCCTCTACATCCTCTATTAACACTCTTTTTCTGATATCTATTTTCATTTGATGATACCATTTCATGAAAGCTAGCTAACCAGCCATTTTCTCTTCCTGCTCATCCCTAATAAGAAGTCAGAAGTGAAACAGACTTTTGGTCTGCCTCACTTTTCTGCTCTGCAGTCTCTTTTGAAGTCGCTTATGTATATTTGCTTTCTGTTTGCACCCTTCCTGCAAGCTGAGCACTGAGATTCTCTGTTATCTTTTCTGTTGTGGATTAAGTTTAATGTTCACCTCATTGTTAACCCCAGTTTCTAATTTTACTCCTCAGTTTCTTCCACATCTCTTATCGAAACCTTCAGAAGGCAGCAATGATTC
>JADRCD010229125.1:0-34904 GCA_019843815.1 Montemys delectorum
TGCTTCCACCTAGTGCTGGGATTACAGACCTGCACCACCACATCCAGCAACTCTCAATCTTCTATTGCCGGCATAACAAAGTGTTACAGTCTTGGGGGCTTAAACACTGTCTTAAATTTAAGTCAAAAGTCCAACAAGCTATCAGTTATCCAAACATAACCGGGCATTAGGAAGGCTCCCTTTCTTTCTAGAAGTTCTAGGGAGAAAGCTGTGCTTTCCTTCTCCTGTCTTGCCTGCCTCTCACCCCCTCCCTTTGTGCCCAAAGCTCTGAGCAGCAGATGGGGTTCTGTCACTGCTGCCACCTCTTTGCTGCTAGAGCCCCGACAGGCAGTGTTGGTGCTTGTTGGTCATTCAAGAGTGTTGGTTGTTTGTTAGCAGGCATGCTCAAAGAAGAAACAAAAGGAAAGAAATTAGATTCAGGGATTCTCTCTCTCTCTTTCTCTCTCTCTCTCTCTCTCTCTCTCTCTCTCTCTCTCTGTCTCTGTCTCTGTCTCTGTCTCTCTCTCTCTCCTTTCTTTCACCTTTCTCTCCTATCCAGTGTTAGGGGGGTGAAGCCAGGGGTGGGGATCAAGGGTGGGTAAAAAGAATCCACAAAGTAGCAGAGACTAGCTACAGGAGAATGCTCACCTAGCATTCATAAGCCTAGGGTTCAAGCCCAGCACCACATAAACCAGACAAGGTGGTGTACAACTGAGATACCAGTTCTTGGGAGGTAGATGTAGGAGGAGGAGAAGTTCAAGGTCTTTTGAATTTACCCTGAACCATATGACTCTACCTGTCCAAAAAAAAAAAAAAAAAAACCCAGCAACAACAACAAAACATCCTCAAACAAACAAACCTGGGCTTAATCTATCACTTAGTGCCTAGGGAATGGGCCCCATTAATAAACGGAGACTTGTTAGTGAAGCACTTGCTGTCAGTGAGCTGGGAGACAGACCTCAGTTCCCTTCAGAGAACGAGTTCACACACCCTCCAGGGGTGGCAGCCCACAGCCAGCGAGCCACCCTAATCATACAGGAGCACAAGGCCAGCCACCTTTCTCCCTTCCTAGGCCTACTTTGAAGGCACATTCTAGCTCCAGATTGCTGAG
Source organism: Montemys delectorum (assembly GCA_019843815.1). Classification (NCBI taxonomy): domain Eukaryota; kingdom Metazoa; phylum Chordata; class Mammalia; order Rodentia; family Muridae; genus Montemys; species Montemys delectorum. Next base: position 1,091 of record JADRCD010229125.1, read on the forward strand.
CAAGCCAGTCCTTAGCCCCCACATTTCTGCTCACCATTTCCTTCTTCCAATTCTACACTGCCCCCAACCCCAACAGGTCCACGGTGAGGGGATGTGTTGCTTACTGATACACTTCATGCCTTTCCTAGAGACACACTCTAGTATTTCAGAGGAATCTGAGCTCTCTTCACTAGGTCAATAGTCAGGTTTCAGAGCCACGGGGCCAAGAGGCTGAGGTAAGTACAGGGAGGTAGACTGGGGAAGCCAGCTGCTTCTGTTCTGCCCACCTCTGAGCGAAGGTAAGGTTAAAAACACCCATCCCGAACCCCATCGTTAAACAGTGCAGGGTCACAAGATGTGATATTCATGCTTACATCTGTGAACCATTTCACAGTGCTGTTGACTTCAGTATCGGAGAAGGAAAACACACTACTTTGCCAAAGCAAACAAAATTTAGTGATTTTATTTCAGGTCAATTTGCCCCCATAAACATCCCCAGAATAGTCAAAATATGCCAAGAAAAGACAAAACCAAAACCAAAACCAAGCCACTTATCATATAAGCATTTTTTTCTGTGATTAAATATTATACACACACTAACAAGAAGAAAAATCAGTACCTGTATTTTTAAATTATACATGTTTCTCCATCTATATCTTAGTTATTCTATAAAGCCCATATACCTGTATATTTAGAAAGAAAATAAATGTAGGATCTGGATACATTTTTCATAGTGTATTGAAAACCTGTGAGATTAATTTTCAATGAGATCATCAATTTTTATTTAATCTATGCAAACCACTTAATTAGAAAAAAATAAAGTAGTACTAAGGTAGAAATTTCAAAATATGTAGCCAGGAAAACAATTGATATTTGTATGTTAAGACTCTATCTCATTTAAGTGGAACATGGGTCTCTTGCTCACCTACCTAATACACCTCCAGCTAGCAGCAAATACAAGCTACGTGTGATCAGAGGTTAAGCTTATTATCTGCTGCATTAAATAAACCTAATAAGGTAACTGCTTTGAGCACTTTGTAGACTTCAGTCCTTCTTACAGCTTCCAGGTATTGATTTTTAAATCTTCACAAACTTCTCAGGAGGCCAAGCAGAATCAGGCCACTGACCCAGCGGGTCTTTTCCTATGATAGCCACCTGCCTTCACTATACCAGCCTATCAATAAGAACTTATGGAGAGCCTGCTGTGGGCCTGTGGCCTGCATCTGGGCCATGCAGCAGACTCCACAGAAACAAGAGATTAGGTTTGCCTGGGGCTCACATCTAGATTAGCATATCCTGTAAGCATGTCAGCCAGCTTTTATTAATTTCTTATTTACCAGCAACAATGGAAAAGTGTTTTTCTAGGAGTCTCATGGCTTTCGATGTTTTTTTAAGCTAGTGGGGAAAAACTCTCATTAATGATAACTTTTTGTTTGTTTGTTTGTTTGTTTGTTTGGTTTGGTTTTGTTTTTTCGAGACAGGGTTTCTCTGTATAGCCCTGGCTGTCCTTAAACTCACTCTGTAGCCCAGGCTGGCCTTGAACTCAGAAATCCGCCTGCCTCTGCCTCCCAAGTGCTGGGTTTAAAGGCGTGTGCCATCATTGCCCAGCTATAACTTTTTTTTTTAAAGACAAAACTTATATAGAATTGGGTAGGCTAGTCTCCAGAGGTTTGTATATTCATAGAAGAGGTTTTAAAACACAAAGAATCAGATGTGTTTCATTATTATTCAGACACCAAGGTACAACATTTCTCATCCTTCATGCTTTAAGAGTAAAACGTCAGGACATTTTTGTGATTTCCTCTAACCAGTAACACAGGAGGGAGGTTCTTGGTCAGGATTTCTAGCCACGCCATGTACAACAAGTCTGAAATAGATCCTTTTCTTGCCACTGGAAGGCTCCTGACAACAGGGAAGAAAAATTAAAACCAAAAAGAGAGTTACAGCCGGCAGGGACATTATCTGCACTTCTGAATTAGTAATGAAAGGTTTATCATGCTCCCCCTCAGAGGAAGCACTGTCGTTCCTTTGACTGCAGAAATTAAATTGATGCATTTTTCAGATAATGCAAACATCCATAAGTGAGAAAAGTGGCTTAGTCATTATACAGACAAAATAGAATGGTAACTTCTGATTTTTCATTAAATAAAGAATCTAGTCAAAAGATCTCCATCCATCACATGGAGGCAGTTACTTTTGTCTTCAATTATTTCCTGTTTTTTTGTTTTTTTGTTTTTTGTTTTTGGAGGGGACATTACACATAGCAGTCCTCCAGACCACACCATACTTTAAGATACATACATCTACACATTTGGGTCAGTTCATGAGGTAAAAATGAAATAGTAGGACATTTCCCCATTTTTAGCACCAATCTTCATTTCATGAGTAATATTTTCAGTAGGCATTTTCCTAACATTGGTAAGGCCATGCGATAAAGGATGAAAATGGAAAAGCTCATGGCCGTTTGTCTTTGTTGACCTGTTCCTACACTGTACAGAGCCCTAGGAGTTAGCCATGGACACGTATGGCTCAGGAAGCACCCACCAGGGAACAATGCTTGTGAGCCCCATGACCCACTTGGGCTGTTGGGGGCGGAATTTCAGAGTTCAGGCTCCTGGAGCTTGGACCATATGGGCCTATGAGGGTAGCATCAGTCCAACATGGACACATGTTCCCAGCCCCATGAGTGTTGTTGAACTGCTAGAAAATCCAAGCAAGTTCTGCTGAAGTCCCCAGGATTCTGTCATCCTACCTTAGGGAGACATTTATCTTCCCTCACTCCTATACCAGCCAACCTATCTTAAAAACAAAACAAAACAAAAACAAAACAAAACAAAACAAAACTTCCCATTGGCAAAGTCGTGAGTCTTTTTAGTCTGATCAGCCCACTCCCCTATCCCTTCTTCCTACCAATCGTGACTGCCCAGCGACACTTACAACACGATGAGGTTGGCTGCTCTGGAGTGTTCCTGTAAGAGCTCGTTCAGTCGAACCTGGCGGTAACTCTGTGGACAGTATTTAGACTGAGGTGAGTGCAAGTCTACCAGAATTCTGAATGAGAATTTATCTTTTTACCTCAAGTCATGGATAAGCAGAAGATATCATTTTAAAAAGTCATTTCTAAAAATAAGTAGAGTGTGTTTTTTAAAAAAAACGACGATTTAACATTGCCAAGCTTCATGGGAAATTTTAGAAATGTAAAGTGAGTCTGGATTGTCACTGTAATATGGTGGCTTATTAGATTCTAGGGGTATAGAGCAAACAAGACAGACGGCCGAAACAAACAAACAAACAAACAAGGCTAGAACAGAGAGTTTGGGAGCAGACTTTCATTTGAAGAAAACCAATTGAATCTTGCTATTGCTTTGATAGCCTAAGACGATAGGTTTGGTTCTGTTCTGTTTTCTTTAAGCTCCCTGACAATATGGGGCTGGTTTTGAGTAATGAGCCACCAGTAAGCTCATTGGAAAATTATTTTGCAGTGGTGAGAATAATACTTGCTTTTGTATTTCATTGGTTCAGAACCAGCCTCAGGTGTTCTCATTGCTTAATTATGCACTATGTCTCTGTAAAAACTGGCAACTCAGTTCCACACACTTATTGTTCTGTCCCAGGGTTGTTTTACTAATACTGGAAGAGTTAATATTTTCTTCCTCTAAGTTTCCCAGCTTAGATCCTAAGCTGGATCTAATATAGTTTACCTGTGTTTGTAGTTTTGAAGTTTCTGTGACCCTTGTCCTTTAATGTCCAATTAAGATGTTGAGTTTTATACTTAGATCGGCATCCCTGGGTTTCTTTTGTTGTTTCATTTTATTTTGTTTTCATTATCAGTACTACCCACCAGTTCAGTTTAAGCTCAGGCCAAAGAGAACCTTCTGGTTGTTCTCTGTCTGCCTCAGGCTGGCTTGGGGGTTGTGATCCTCTTGCCTCAGCCTCCAGAGTGCTGGCATTACAGGCTATCTCTGAAAGCTCATCCCTTTTCATCCATCTTATGGTATGAGCCAGATTCAACTTACACACACACACACACACACACACACACACACACACACTATTACTTTATTATTCCTGTATATGTATTGCACTGTTTGTAAATGTCAGAGGACAACCTTTTTATGAATATATTTTCTGCTTGTATAGTGAGACCTGGGGATTAAACTCAGGACATCTGATGTGCTACCTTGCTAGCACCAGGTACAACATCTGTATTCTTTATTCTAAACAATACATCATAAATTTCTATAGATCTTTCTGTTAATTTTTCACAGCTATGTTTAATAGGTTGAAGGTCTTTGCTATTGTTTAAATTGTGTTAAACTTATCTTTACCACATTGCATAATTAATGACTTATTTTAGATTATTAAAAATAAATTTCAGAGGAGACATCACAATATGAACCAATAACTTGTTTTGCTAACTTAAAAATAGGTTATTTTTTAGAAAAAAAAAGAAAAGATTTTTCTAAATGATAGTATGCAGTCATATGATTGAAAAGCACCTAAAATTGCAGGGTGCTCAGGATGACAGGTTGACCAGATGTCTCCTTTCTTGAAATTGACCCCTTTGATCTAATTAGGCAGTAAAGTGAAAACTTAGGAAGACAAGTCCTTACCTTCTCCTTGACTGCTTCCAGTTCTGCATCTGTAATTTTCCATGGACTTTCTCTTTTTAATTTCTCAGCAGTGGTCAAATCTTTGTGGCTTTCATGGAGCCGATAAGGTTCAATCATCTCTTCAAAGACTTTCCAGCTAAAATTGGAATTGTAAAGGAGGCCTCACAGTGGGAAACGGACTCATTATTTCACAGATGCATGGAATCAGAGCTGAATAGTATGCAAATCTTTTAAGAGTCATCTTTGCAGGGAACTTAAAATAAGGGAAACCATGGGCACACACTCCCCACATAGTGAAAACAAGCAGTGGTGTGTTTGAGGCCTTATTTGTTTGTGAGGATCATCAGTATTATTAATTCATGAACACGTTGATAGTAATTACTGCACAGATATGTTTTCTGCATAATGTGGTTAAAGACACACTTATGCTGTACCCAATTAAGTCCACACCTAAGTTTCTATTTGCTTGATATATTGTTCAATGGGAGACTATCAGTTTCTGTAGATGAGAGCTGGGGGCCCTCCTCACCGGCAGGCAACTAACAATGCTCTCTGTTAAGGAGGCATTGGGCAGATAGGAAAATAGCCTGGGCTCCCACAGGCTTAACACTTGTGCAAAAATGTCTGCCGAAAATAATGGTGTCCTTGTCCTGGTGTTTGATGTTGCTGTCTGAGATTTTCAAATGACTATTATTCATGTTTGTGTTAAGTGAAAGGACAAAAATCAATAATATTTAATGCCTAAAAATCTGAGGCCATCTTAGGGCATCTAAAAATAAATCATTGAAGAGAAAGTGAGAAGCTGTGTGTGAGAGCTAAGGAACATTTAAAAATTGCAAGGAGAATCTCATTCTTGTCTTACATGATAATCTCTTAAGATTTATTCTTCAAACCACAGCACAAAGTAAAGCTTATAATTTATGAAAGGAGTTGTCTTCAGAGCTCTGCTGGAGAAGGTCTTGACTATGAATAATTTTCTTTGGTTTTATATAATTTAGCTTACTTACAATTTAGTAACTTTGGGATGAATGATAATTAGAATCCATATGCTTTGGGGTTAAGACATTAAAATACGAAGTGATGAATTTAATTATCCCATCAGTTGGCCTGATTTAGGATTTGCAGATAAAAGTGCAGAGATTACAAAGGAGTAAAATTCTCTCTGCCAGGAAGCCTTTGTTGAGGACTGAAGAGATACTGAGTGCCTTAGATTTCTGTTGTGCTGACTCACAGGAAGTAAGGAAGATAATGGATAAGCAAGAGAAATGAAGTGACCCTATTATTCTTTCAACAATACTTTGATTTGCTGCTACTTCCAACAGTGTCAACCCTTAGAGAGCTGTGAAGACAGTCAGTAAGATGCAGAGTCCGACCTCAAATCCTGGATTATTGCTCCAACTCTTGTACTCGGCATAGCTAACCTGGCCTATAGAAGGGAGTGACAATGGCCACTGGTAGTCTTATGAGAACAGCAGATGATGTGGGTAGGTGCCTTGGGAAAGTGAGGCAGCACCATGGTGACCAGCTCCAGAACTTGGTTTTAATATGGAAATCACTGTTTAAACTCTACATGTGCTTACTTTTGTAGAGTTAGATTTTCTCTGCACCTCATCTAGAACCTGACTCGAAAATACAGCATAAAAATGGTTTCCCAGAGGTAGAGTGGAACTCTGTAGTTGTTTCCATAGTATTTCTGGTGAGAACAATTAATCCTGGCACATTTCTGCAAGGGCTAAGCAAAACTCAATTTTGAACCAATATACACCCAGGATCATGGTCCCTATCATGGATGGCCCTGTGGTGTAGGGAGACAATGATTCCTGAATGGAGTACAAGCCCTGATTTCAGTGACTAGAAAGACTTTTTAGTTTAGTAGGAGACTTTCTCTCCTACTGAATACATGGGAACAAGTATGTAGTCCTAGTTGCTATTGTCAGTTAACTTGCTTTGATAAGCTAAATAAACTTTGATTGACAGCTTTATTCAAGAAGATAGAATGGGAAGGATAAAAAAGAATCAGTCCTTTGTTATAAAGTTTATTTTCTAGGTCGTTTAATTGAAAGCCAGCCTACACTTGTAGTTGATTGTATGTGACAATCATTTCTGTCATCTAAATCGCTGTGAGGTTTTCTCTCACTTGCATTTGGAACATGGCTAAGGGATAGTGCATTGTGGGGAGGCTTTCTCCACCCTCTCCTCCTCTGATTGCTTGCCCCTAGCTGGCCTTCACTGTCCCAGCCAGATGATTCTAGAGCAGCATATCATTTCCACTCTCCTTTACCTGAGTTTTCTTTCCTTTTTTAAATTTGAAAAAAAAAGAGAATTATTTATTTTTATTTTATATGTATGGGTGTTTTGTCTGCATGCATGCCCATGCACCACAAATGCCTGATGCCCAGGGACACCAGGACAGGTCATTGGAACCAGAGTTATAGATGGGTATTAGGACCACCATGTAGGTCCTAAGAATTTAACCCTGGTCCTCTGGAAGAACAGCCAGTGGTCTTACTGCTGAGCCATCTCTCCAGGCCCCAAGTGATTTTTTTAAAAAGTACCTTTTAGTTGACTCTCAGACATATCTGCAATATCTGCTGTTAAATATAAATGAGGTTTAATTCAGCACTTTAAAATTAACTAGTAACTGTCCTGTATTCTACATCATTTTCTTCATACCAAGGTTTAACATTATTTTAACTGTATCAAGCTTTCTCCCTGAGAGAAGAAAGGGAAGGAGGAAAATGATATATTCTCATTTCACAAATAGGATATGAATTTAAATTTTTCTCCTTGGTCCACATAAAATTTCTTCTTTCACAGTAATATATATATATATATATATATATATATATATATATATATATATATATATATTGGTTTTTCGAGGCAGGGTTTTCTGTATAGTCCTGGCTGTCCTGGAACTCATTGTGTAGACCAGGCTGGCCTCAAACTCAGAAATCTGCCTGCCTCTGCCTCCCAAGTGCATGCGCCACCATTGCCCGGCCACAGTAATCTTTAATAGTGTTTCTTTTTCTTTTTTTTCTTTTGGATTACTCTAACATCTATTATCTTTAAGCTAAATTATCTAGTCAATTGCCTTCAGTTTCTTCTTGATTTCCATATAAAGATTGTTGTCTTTGGCCCATGACTTTTAATTCAGTTTATACAATAAAAATGAAATCTAACCACAATATATCCTACGTTTCTCATGCTCAATTATTTTCTCATTTAGTTGGCTTTTGTTCTGTCAGATGCCTCAGAGGTGGCAATATTTCAGTTATTGAAAGATTTACCAAAGGTGATTGAAAGGTAATTTAACACTAGCCTCTACAAGCAAATCACTGACTTTGTATAACACCAGGTGAGCAAGACAAAAATAGTGATCTGGGGATAGTTGTTAATGGTGACAAAGGCTGCTCATCCATGAAGACCACCATGGGAGCTGAAATTGGGACAGTATTCTTCCCCACCCACATCTCTAAGGTTTGTTTATTCACATATTTTATGCATATGAGCAGTGCTTTTAACTGCTGAGCTATCTCTCCAGCCACTGGGTCAGTATTCTCTTGATGTCTTAGGTCAGTGGCCTGGGGCTGCGTCCAACCGGAAGAGCTTTCTCTGTTGGATTGTACTACTCAACTTGCTGCCAGAGACCATGGGTGCCACGGACAAAATGACTGCTTTCTGTTCTAAACTATAGCCACTTTCAAAACCCAGGGTGTCAGTTTCCAGCAGGGTCCATGGCATTTTTCAAAGCAATGGCTAAAGGATGGTAGACAGATGAGAGACAGGACGGCTCTTCTGCACCCTCCTTCAGATAGATGACCTTTTTTCTCAGGACAGTGTACAATAGGCACCTCCATTATTTTACCTTAGTAAGGATGGATGTATCTTCTGTGCAACTTTGATACAGCAAGGAGAGAATCTGCAAAACTCTGAAACCTAATGTATTGGTTTCTTACAGAAGGGAAGTATTTCTCTTTGAGAAGGAGGATAGCATTGTGTGAGGGACACCAATGGTGTCTGGAATAAAATTTAGACACAGGGCCAAAATGAAAATGCCCTAAGAAGAAGATATCATGGGGCAAGGGTGGTCATAGTAAGACAAAGTGTGTCTGTACTGTGACAAGTAGGTACTCCCAGAATGGAGGGACCACTTCAAAAGGTAGCATAGCACATGCTCAGTGACAGAACAGAAAGTATAAGGACATAGGTCGGTGGCCGCAGCAGCTGAACGGATGCCAGGATGACTAACAAGGAAGGAAACAGGATTCTCTGAGGAGAGAAAACCAGGCTGAGGAGTAAAGGACAAGGGAAATAACTACTCATTTAGGAAGATAAGTAATTAAGACAAACTCTACTACTACAAGACTAATTTGGGTGACTAATTTTTCCTCAGCATAGAACAAGGCCTTAAAGAGAAGCAGTGGTTACCCCACCCCCCAGATATTGGAAAGTCGTTGCACCATGATGGACAATGATCTTTAAACCCTGCCACTAAGGGCTTCATGATAAAACTTGTTCAGCTTCTTCTGTTATTAAGGATTCTCTCTGCCAACTGGAGCCACACAGTGAGCCTCTTGGGTCCTATGACTGAAAATGCCACGAGGCATTGACCCAATGACCTACAACTCTTCAAGTGAAAAGAGATCACATGACAATCCAGTTCTTATCAGAACAGTATTCCCACATGCCAGAGGGAATTATAAATAAGTTGTTTTACTTACACACTTGTGAGTACAGAAGTATAAGAATATCAGGCATTTGAGGTATGTATGATACAAGGAAATGTTATAAAGCATCTCTAGTTAGCTCTATCTGTTTCAACTTTCTGTTTCAACTTTCTTATTAGCGAATGTGCTTTGTAAAGCCTTATACCTGACCTGTAGCCTTTGGGAGCTCATAGACACTCTAAACAATACAAAGGTCAAGTTTATCTGGTCAATAAAATGCACTGTAAGTCTTAATATTTTTAGATATTTATCAGGTTCATAAAAGAAACATTATATTACAAGAAGGGAAGAGGTGAGAAAACTTGGGGATTGTAGAATGACAGCTTGCCAAGCATTGCCAAAGGAAACAGAAACAAAGAAGGTCAAATAGGGCTGTAGGACCCCTTAGAAGCCTTCATGTGCCACTGTGTGGTTTTCTTTGTGGGCTCCAGTCTATTCTAAATCACATGAATTAAGTTGTATCTATAAGATACAGTAAATATAACTTACTCTCAGCAACTGAAAACTTTCTGTATCTGCTAAATTATAAGTCTAGGCAGTTCATTTAACTTATTTTTTTTAGTTAATAAATTTATTTTATGTATATGAGTACACCATTGCTGCCTTCAGACACACCAGAAGAGGCCATCAGATCCCACTATTGATGGTTGTGAGCCACCATGTGGTTACTGGGAATTGAACTCAGGATCTTTGGAAGAGCAGTCCTCGCTCTTAACTGCTGAGCCATTTTTCCAGTCCCAGTTCATTTAATTTATAATTGACCACAATTCCAGGCAATATCCTTGCAACTTTGAGATATCCTGCGAACACATAACCTGTGATGCCAATGGTTTTCAGATACCATTGTTATGAACGGCAAGGTTTGCGGTCTGCCAAAGTTCACATGGTGAATCCTAAACCACCAATGTTGTGAAGATAGAGGCATAAGGATGGTGGTCCCGTGAGGGAATTAGTGCCCTAGTAGAAGAGAAAGAGATACCAGAACTCTTTCTTCAAGCTAGAAAGAGAATCCTCAACAGATACATATCCCAAAGCTCCTTGAGCTTGGATTGCTTGGCCTGCAAAACTGAGATACAAGCGTTGGTTGGCCAAGCTGCCCGGCCTATGGCATTTTGTAAGTGGCTAAGATAGTAGTAGGATTGAGAAACTCAACAGTTGATAGGGTTGAATGCTGCCATGCTGTGGAGACATTTAAACGATTATTTTAACTCTGCCAGCTTTCTATTTTCTGGGAGTGGGGTCTATAGATCACCATTCTAGGTCTCAGATAGTTTTAGAGCTTCCATTAAAAGTTCACAGGCCCTAAGCCCTGAGCCACTTAGTACCTGGAACCAAGTTTCCTGAAGTTTCTCACTAAAATCCTCTTCTCTCCATTAAAATGGACAGGGTGGTTCTTTGCATAGTTAGTGAAAGCATTTCTTTAACATCTATCAAGAAGTCATTACAGTAATGCATTACATTTTCACCCTTTGTTAAGCAACTCCAGAAAGAGAAGCAGGGGTCAGCCGAGCTTGCTATAAACAATTCATACCTCTCTTTGTTTGGCTTAATGTTGATGTCTCCAATTATATGGATGTCGGCAAATTTTATCCTAAATTTGCTGAGAAGAGAAGCCATTCTGAAAAGAGAGAGAGAGAGAAAAAAAAAACCACATCACTAGTGCCTATGTAATTACTTTCTATCAAAAGTGCCTTTGTGTTTGAGTTAAGGTATCAAAAGCAATCAGCGTGGCTTTCAGACAGAGGCTTTTCAGTTTTGATTTGCATTAACATACTTGATAGAGATGTTAAGTGTATTCCACTGAAGGCATAAAGCAACCCCTGCGGTCAGCTGAGGTGGAACACACCTGCTATCTCAGTGCACTGAAATAGGAGAACTGTGAGTTAGGCCACATTGGGTTGTGAATTCCAGGCCAGCGTGACATACTCACAGATGCCTTGTCATAAAAATAAAATTCAAGAGATAAAAATGGAGAGATCCGGAGAGTACAGATAACTGAGAGAGCAAAGGAGACTCGGCATTCACCTTCCTGAGGGGAAATGCAAAACTCTCCTTGCCACCAGAACTTGGTCATTCTTGTTGAAAGAGCTTTTACAACATTTTCAACAGACTAATAGTATATGGCTATATGTTGTTCCACTTGATGCCACCTGAAAATTGTTAATTTTAACTTAATGTTACATAAATCTTGTAAAGGTGGGACAAAGACCCCCAGACTTGTCATTGGAATGATTTTCAGTTTGGTTTGTTATTCTCTTTGTTTCTCTTTATATCTATCTGTCTATCCACTTCTTAAGAGGAATCAATATATAAAATATTATTGTATGAACATTGTAATTTTCCATTGAAAGTAAATATACAAATATAATTATGTCCTTCCTATAAAATGTGAGTGCACATGTGGATATACCATAATCACATTCTCCTCAGAGGGAGAAGACACTATGAAAATGGATGGATCAAGAGTCCTGTCTTTATTGTGGGTTTCTGGGAGTCACAGATCTTAGGACTTAAGTCCTAGATCTAAAGACCAAGAGCTGCTGGGGTCTCCCCAGGTTTCCTTCCCATGACAGTATGAGTAAGTCATGGTCTTGGATGTTTGTTCTTTTCATATGAATGCTTCAGCTCCTGGTGGCTGCACTAATGAAACATCTACGAAGATACGATGCAACTTTAAAAGTCTCTGTCTGTCTGTCTGTCTGTCTGTCTGTCTGTCTGTCTGACTTTTCCTCCCTCCCTCCCTCCTTCCACTTTTCCCTTCCTTCCCTCCTTTTGAGACAGGGTCTTGCTATATAGTCTTGACTTGCCAGGAACTCAACATGTGGATTAGGTTGACCTTGAACTCCCTATGTACTAGACCAGGCTGGGCTCAAACTCAGAAAAATTTGCCTGTCTTTGCCTCTCCAGTGCTGATAATTTAAGGTATGCACCACCATACCTAGCTCTCTTAAAGACATTTAAAGCAACAGAGCAGCCTGTCCTCAGAGTACCTAGAAAGGTAAGTCATAAATTACTCACGAAATTTTTTCCTCTTCGATGCGGTTGATCTTTCCTCCAACATAAATTCTTAACTTACAATCTTTCCATTTTTTTCTGAGAGTCAAGATATATGGAATAAGCAGTGTTAACCCTGCAATACAGAGTAAATTACCACAAAGAAGGTGAGAGAAATTGAGAGGAAAAAAACGAGAGTGTTATTTTTATCCGTTCCCGTTATCATAGCTGTTCAATGACTTGTGGTCTTTGGGAACTCAGAAATGGGATTCTTGAGCTGACATCCTTCTCATATACAGGAACTTTGTTAAAATAACAAGGCAGGAGCTCTGCTCCTCAGTGAACACTTTGGATAGCTTACCTCCATCATCAAATAACCACCAAACATCAATCGTGCCTTTTCCCTGTTTCTTTTTAAACTGAGCGCTGGCTTCTACCAGTTTCTGATTGAACTCCCCAACGTGCATCGACTGGATGGTACTGATGTTGCCATCTGAAATGGAGGACACAGTGGAGCATCTATTTGTCTTTTGAGGATAGAAACAGTGGGCTAGTTTTAGCTCCTTATTCTCTGAATAGAATTACAATTTAGGTATGTAGTGGCTTAAACTTCAAAGATACCCCAAAATATAAGAAGCATATATTTTGAGTTTTACCCCCACCTCCAACCCCAACCCATGGCTGATGGTGCTGTTATCAGCACAGTTGAAAAAGTAGTTCAGTGGGGGTGGTCCTTCCATTATAGCTCGTCTCTGATTCATGGGGCCTGTATGCTTTCTAGTCTGCCCCTAGATGAACTGCATCTGCCTTGGGCTTCTGCTGCCAGAGATGAAGCAAGCCATGGTGGCTCATCTTGAAATCATGACCCAAAGTAAATCTTTCCTCCTTTACAGGAGTTTTTATTCTGTTTTTGGTTTTGTTCAGAAGACCATGAAAGAACAAGCAGTGTCTATGAGTATGGTTGGGAGGGGAGAACAGCGTCACATGTGACATGAATGTAGAAGAAGGCTACAGGGGAAGGGGAGGGTACAAGAGAAATGGGGGGGGGGAGGGGGGAAGGAACAACCAAACCAAACCTTGCTTGAAAAAACACTATCATGAACCCTAATTCTGTATGTTAATAAAAAGACTCTTTTCAGAAGAAGTGAGCTACAAAGGCAGCTTTCTTGTGCCATGTTTTAGCCCAGTTATGCTCGTTATGAGTACAGCCCATGACAACGCTAAATAGGTGCCCAACCTTCTGAAATTTTAAATTAGCACCTGTGGTGAGTGGTTTTTCTAGAGATAAGGAGTAGGGGACTAGGGAGGTCACATAGTTGTCAAAGTGCTGGCTTCAAGGAACCTTATGAAAAATGATGTGAGTGGTGGCAGCCTTGTGTGGTCCCAGCCCTGGGTGTGGGGGTAGAGCAGCAGAGAGACAGATCCCTGGAGCTCACTAGCCAATCAGCCTGCCGTGCTTGGAGAATTCCAGGCCAGTGAGGCCCTCTCTCAAAAAGGATAGATGGCTTTCCTGAGGATGACACCCAAGGCTGTCCTCTGGCCTCTACACACAGACAATGTGCACCTCCATACATACATAACACATATATACATGCACACACACACACACACAAACACAAATAAACTATCCTTTCATTGGTGATTTTACTACTAAAGAACAATTTTGTCACAAACTCCATGAAAGTCTGGATTTCAATTTTCCAGGAACCATAGTCACCTTGAATTCTATTTCCCTAGTTCAGCTCACATCTGTTTCTTTTTCAAGACTTGTGTGAAACTGAAGCAAAACCTCTTAAGTTGTATGAATTTTTTAAAAAAATGATATAAAAGAAGCCCAGGACACATGGAGCTTAAAAAAAGCTTTTAGTTTTAATTAAAGATGGCTGCATATATAATACTTAGAAGTGATTAATATATTTCTAAAATATGTATTAACTTGTTTAAAGATTATTTTTATTTTTTACGTGTCTGTCTGTGTGTGTGTGTGTGTGTGTGTGTGTGTACTATGTGCACATGACTGCAGGTGCCTACATAGGTCAGACATATTGAATCTTCATGGAGCTGGAATTACAGGTTTTAAGCCACATGATGTGGGTACTGAGGCCTGAACGTAAGTCCCCTTCCTCTGGAAGAACAGAACTGCTGAGCCATCTTTCCAGTTCCAGACTTATTTCTTTTTATGTGTGTACTCTTGGAGTTCAGCACAGGACGTTACAGTCTCTGGAACTGGATACAATTGTGTGCTGTCATGTGGGTGCTGGGAATTGGGTCCCCTGGACAAATAGAAGTGTTTTTGACACTGAGCCATCTCTCCAGCCCCATGTTTAAAAGTTTTTGACTGTGACATGGATACAGAGAGGGAGTACCAGGCGAACCAGGCCTATTTCCTAACTGTCACCACTGGGTGTTCTTTGGCATGCTGTCCATATTATTTCTAGTTTCCTTGCCTTTGAGAATTGTTATTTCCTGGCTCTGATGCAAAGAGGCAGTGTCGGCACTGTGCTGAGTGCAGCGTCGAAAGCCTCTTCTGAGAAAGCCCTTTCGGAGCTCCCCTCTGATCTAGCAGGTTCTGAAGATGCTGGGCTCTGTTCTCCTCTGTTGCCATGTTTTGAGCCTGTCAGTTCTGAGGCAAGTATCTCAGATTGTTTTTATATCCTTAAGACCTCTGAGACTGAAAGTAAATATATTGGTAGAATGGACCAAACTCTGCCCTTACTTCCACGAAAATCAAAGTGTCTAGAGGAATCATTAGGAGAGCCTGCAGGTTTGGGCTTGATCTAGAGCTCAAAAGAGTTGTCACCACCTCAAGCCCCAGGTGGTGTAGGCCCTCCTGTAGAGCAGTGTTTGAGCTCCTAGGCGTTAAAGTACACAGCATTATGGCTTTGTTTTTCTGAACACTATGGTAGGCTGACATTCAGAAAAAGTACCTTTTAACCAAAGCAAGCGCTGTGATGGAGGACTGGAACGAGCCTTGCTGAAATGAATGACAGTGGTGCTCGCTCTCAGTCAGAAGGAGCGGAGGACTGAGGCTTTGACTTTGAACTTCCCATTGCTTTTCCAGACTATGTCACTTACTAGATAGAGATCAGTATTGCAAATAAGACCACAATGGGAAAAGAATTTTTTTAAAACCGTATCCTATAAGCATTTATTTATTTTTGCACATGTGTCTGTGTGGGCACATATGTGCCATGGCATGCATATAGACGTCAGAAGACAACTTGCGGGGAATCAGTTTTCTCTTTCCATCATGTGGGTTCTAGGGATCAAACGTAGCTTGTCAGGCCTGGTGGCAGGCACCCTAACCTGCTGAGCCACCTTGCAGGCCCTTATTACTAATTTTACATCAGTACCAACTTCAGATTCAAACTATTCACATGGAAATATATGTGTATGTGTGTGTGTGTGTGTGTGTGTGTGTGTGTGTGTGTGTGTGTACGTGTATTAAGACAGGGTTTCTCTACGTAGCTCTAGACATACTGGAATTCTCTATGTAGATTAGGCTGGCCTTGAACTCTCAGAGATCTTCCTGCCTTTGCCTTCTGAATGCTGGGATTAAAGGTGTGTGTCACCATTTGGGGAGGGAAATGATGTTTTAAAGTGTGTGAGAAGGAGCTGGGGAGATGGCTCAATGTTTGAGTGCTACTCTTACAAAGGACAGATGTTCAGTCCCAGGAGCCATGCCTCCATGTCAGGTGACTTATAATTCCTGACACATCAGCCCCAGGGCATCTGGTATCCTCTTCTGATACTTATATACACACAAGCACAAACATTTAAAAACAAATAATTTTTAAAAACTTGGGTGTGAAAAATAAGCCTTTGTACAATGTATGGGATACAAATTGTGTTTATATTTTCTGGCATCCTTATATTATCAAGGTGAAATTTCAGCCGTGGGCTACATACACCAGCATAAGCCAACAGAACTGGACTATTCACAGGTCAAGAAGTGGTCTTTTAGAGCTTTGGTCACCCTAGACCAGGAGCCAGCAAAGCTTCAGTTTGGGTCCTGCCCCTGATAGTGAACCAACAACCAGTGTGTACCAGTCTCTGGTGTTCTATGTGCATTCTGATTTTCGACCAGCAGAGGTCACTGTGAACCTGATTAAAATCAAAGTTGATTTTAATTGTCTGGGAAAGAAGGTGATTTTCAAAAGTAAATAGGTAAATAAGTCTCCTGTTTCTACAACGTAAACAAATTCTCTCATTTTTGGTCCTCTATCCTCGGGATGTCTTCCAGACACGCAGAGATAAGCCTACCACTAAAGTAAAACTACAGGCAGTAATCCGTGTGAGCGGAGTGCCCAGTCTCTCATTCTGGTTAGTGACAGGGATGTTTCTAGCTGTATCCCCTTTGCCTTGTGTACTAGCTAACTGTATTCTCCTGACACATCTGCAAGGTAAGGATCATATAGATAAATTGATGGGCATTGCTGGTTCTAAATTTTCTATTTTTCCATCTCAGCAGACATTCTGAGGCAGCTAGTAGGTAACTAGTAACTCCATATTACTTTTAAAAACATATATATATTTGTTAACAGTGAGGAGGCATAAAGTGCTTCGTGCTGCCGCTTTCCTGGTAGAGACATTTTAGTGCCTACCAATACTCAGTGTCTTGGATGCTTCTTCTGCCCCTCCGTGATGATCAACTATGTGCCCACCTTGAAGTTATGTTCTTAAGATTTAAAAGTGCTCACCTTTTTTAGGGGCTGGCTTGGTAATGCTCAGTTTGCCGGCCTTCTTAAACAAGCCTCGGATGCCCCCCTTTCCCTCCTCACACTCGTTGTCTTTGATGGCGGCCTCCAGAGCCAATCTCTCCTGTTCCAGTTTCTCCAGTTCATCTGAAGAGAGTAGACATGGTCAGCAACTTCACTCAGAGGAACAAGGTTTCTAGGAACAATCTTATACAGAGTCTAGCATTTCATATGACTGTATGATAAGGTACATGCAAATATGCACACGGTTTGATCATCTTCTGTTCCAATCATTAAAAAGTAGTGTGTTCAGTTAATTGTATTCGGAAAGTAGTAACAGCTGGCTTAGAAAAACAGCTCCATGCATGAGGTCATGTGGCTTTTATTTGTAAGGGCAAGAATGGCTACTTCTTATTTAAATCATCCAGAAAAACCAGTGAGATAATGTCACTGCTAAATCACCCACTTAAGGGTCAAGTTACCAGGTAAGGTTTGCAAAAAGCAGAAGTAACAATTGCAGAAGTATGCTGAGCATGTGTGTTGGGCATATATGCTGGGCATGAATCCACACATAGCAAGGCCTCTGAACTGAAACATAAAACTAAGAGCAAGAACCACAGGAAGGTACCACATGGCGGTGTGCATACATCATCCCAGCACTTGGGAGGCAGAGAGTCCAGGATTTCAAGGTCTTCCTTAGCTACACAAGTAAGTTTAATGCCAGTCCCAGGCTACTACCAGACTATCTCAAAAGGCCAAAGAGAACCGGGGGGTGGGGTGGGGGGGGACAAATTACAGAAAGATAATCAGATGTTATAAGCAACTTCTCTAATCTCTGGATATAAACTGCAGTGAACAAAATATCAGGCACTGATTACTAAGTGCAAAAACAAAAACAAAAACAAGACAACCTTATGGTGTGAGCAACCAGAGTCAAAGAAGGAAAGAAAGCTGAAGTTTCTGAGAGAATGCCAGAGATCGGTGGCTGAAAAGTTGTCATGCACAACGCTTGGGTCTAAACCAAGAGTCAAACTGCAAAATTTCCTTCAGAAGGTTCAGGACCACTGCCCAGGCTTTGATGTTGTATCTGGCTGCCTTTTAAGCTTTTCTGAGTTTTGATTGTGTTGGAAAGTTCCTGGTTGATCTCTCTCTCTCTCTCCCCCACCTTCTCTCTCTTCCCCTCCCTCCCTCTGTCTCTCCTATCTCCCCCCACCCTTTACACCATAGTATAATATAAAATCTCTCCTTGACCTTGGCAAGTGAGAGTTTACAGTCACATAACAGTGCTGAGCTAATCAGCATATTCTTCAACTTCTGTCAGATCTCCTATCTCAGTGCCTGCTGAGAATCCAACCTTGGGAAATAAGCCCTGCTCCAAGGGAGAATGCAGAGAATGTAGATTCCATGTTACAGAACCCTGCTAGGGATTCTATAAATGTCAGCCCTCAGAATCCATTGCCTTAGCTCTCTGTGAAGGGGCAATTCCACATTGACTAAATCTGTCAGCTCCCGGCACGCCCCTTGGATGCTGCTGTTAGCCAGCTACCCAGGACCACTTGGCCCCTTTCCAGGTTTTAGCAATTAATCTTTTGCCAGTGGCATGAGATTTAGAGTCAAGTCACCCATGTGATCTCCCCAAAGCTTCAAAGGTTCTCAAGATGAGCAGCCATAGGAAGGCTGGGGAATGCAGCTGATGGTGTTAGAGTTTGGGCGGGTCGAGCTTGCCCAGACTTTAAAAGGCGAGGGCAATCTATGGAGCGTCGGGGCGAGGCCACAACCCAGAAGAGCTCCGCATTGGGCTTTCTGTGGCTTCAGTCATTCACTCTTTCTATGCCTCAGGCCTCCCGTGTACTGAAACATCAGAACACTTTCCTTTTCCCACCCGATGAGCTTCATAAAACAGATAAACAGTAGTCTGCCTTGGAGCCTCAGGAAGAACAGAGAAATGAAATGTTCCTCAGGCAGGGTCTTTATGTTTCTTCTGGAAGTGGGTCTTCTCATGCAAAGCAAACGAAGCACTTGAGAGGGCCGGGCGCTGTTTTAACCCGCTTACTGCACACTCTCTGGATGCTATGGTTTATTCTTTCCCAAACAGCTTGGAAATAGCTACAATTATTCTCTTTGTTTTGTACAAGAAGAAACCAGAGTTCAGAGAGGTTAAATAAAGTGTGTGACTATATCATCGAGCAAGGTCAGGACTTGAGTACAAAGAGGTCAGTTTGACGGTCAATCTCTGTGATTCCCAGCATGAAGCCCTTCTTGTGGGCTTGTTAAGATTACTTAACAGTTGTTTCTATTAACTGCCAGCCTCTTCATCAGACAACCTAAAACATTTGCAGGCACAGGATGCCAAGCCACACCCCTCAGTGACAGTTCTGGAGCATGTCATCTAAGGGAGGGCTCTAACGACCTGGGTTGTATGGGAGGCCTCTCAGAGCTCCAGCCAGAACATTCTTTTCCAGGAGTTTAGCTATACGAACTTCCTGGAGGCAGCTATAAGGGCAGCACAGAGGAGGGGCTCCTCCCTTTTCTTTCTTTGACAGGCTCCAGCACACCCTGTCTTTAGCTACTAACTGTGCACGCCAACTAGTGCTCTGCTTGGGCAAAGATGGTTTACACCCTCTTTTGTAAAGTAGTTTGCTATCTTAGTTACTCCGGAGGTTTGTTCCAGGGCAAGCAAACTGCAGAACCCCAGACCCAGGAGGAGACCTAACGAAGTCTATCTATGCTTTAAAATCAGCTTGCCTAGCCGGGCCTCAAGGCCACAGAGTGGAGCTGTCTCTGCTACAGTGAGCTTTTGAGTTTTTGTCAGAGATGATTCTTCATTGTTTACTTTGTGGGAGATGGAAGACCCTCCCCTGCCCATCCTGGGGAACTCCCCACATTGCAGTGTGAAACTGAAGCGGCCTTTGACGGTCTGGGTTTTAAATTATATCTGATGTACCGCACACCTCTCTTTGCACTGGAAATGAGGAGCAGAAAAAACAGTAGACTTTGCTAAAACATTTCAGGGGGATATTGGCCAGTGGTGTTGCAAAAAATAACCATTAGTCACAAAGGAGGAGGTGACTTAATGGAGCTAAGAGGATGACATTAAAGATTACTCACTCCACAGCCATAGCCGCCAACGCCACCATCACTACTGTCTTTTTGTTTTGTTTTGCTTTTTTTGAGACACGATTGGCTTCTGTAGCCTAGAAGTCTCCATGTAGCTGAGGTTGTCTTTAACCTCCGCCTCCTCAGCCTAAGTTCCAGGATGGCAGGCCTGCGCTCCTGTGCTTAGCTACAACTACACTTTGAATATTTAGGAATTACAATATTTAGGAAGCTTTCGCCGCAGATGCTGGTGTGTAGGGAAAGCTGGTTTTAGTTTGCATTTCATTCTAAAGGAAACTTGGGCATGGACAGTTCAGGCAATTTGTCCAAGGTCATGTAGCTAGTGACATGTCTTCTACGTCTAAGTCTAACATTAGATTCTGCCGCCCCTGTCTTTGAGTCTTTTGTAGCCTCTGCTAGCCTCAAGCTCACTTCATAGCCTAGGCTGCCTCTCATTCAACTCCTGATGTTCTTAAACCTCAGCATTGTTAGCGCTGGCCTTATCGGAATGTGCCTCCACTCCCTATTGCTTCATCCCCCATTACCAGTGGCCCTCAACCTTCCTGACGATGGGACCCTTTAACACAGTTCCTCACTTTGTATTGACCCCCAACCATGAAATTATATTCAGTGCTACTTCATAACTATAATTTTGCTACTGCTATGAATCGTAATGTAAATATCTCTGTTTTACCCCCCCCCCCCGGGTCAAGGCCCACAGGTTGAGAACTACCACTGCTCTTTACTCCTTTTCAGTGACTCAGTTGTGACACCTGTCTGCCCTTCGCTTTTATAGATTTTGGGAGAGACTCCCAGGGCTGTAGTGGAAGGAGTAAATGACTTTTAGGTTGTCAGTTGAGAGCAGGTTTTGAATAACTTTCTTCCTGCACACCCCAAAACGGCTCTAGTGAGACCAGATACCCAGACTTCTTTGAATAGTGGTCACTGTGTTCCCAGGTCCTTCATAAACCGGCCACACGGTAACTGATTGGAGAGACTGCATTTCGAAATTGGATTTAGTTGTCAAAATTGCCTCGTGCGTTCTACTGTGTCATTTTTTAAAAAAGACATCATTTAGGAGCTTATAATTCACCATCTGCTTTGAATCTTAAGGACAGCAGAAGGAGGAGCAGAGAAAGCCAGAGGGCAGTCGGGTTCCCACCCATCTTACAGCCTCCTTTTCCTTTATTCATTATTAAACTAGAACTCTTTCCTTGGTCAATCAACTTGCAGCCACACATGCTTTTGTGAATCAGTTGCTGAACCCCAGGTGGAGTCAGGCTGGCTTGAAAGCAGGGAGCAGTCCTGCAGCCTTGCCTTCCAATCAAGCAATTATTTACTGCTCGGCCATCTGTCTTTCTTTTGCAAAGCCACTCGATCAGACACAGCAGTATCACCGTGCTCTGAGCAGGTCATAAATCTCACGGTACTTACACAGAGTACTCAATTGTGACTCACACTCCATCACTTTGTTTACTACCAGTGCAATCTGGATTCTTTGTTGTAATTGGCAAACTTGCTAAATACCTCTGGGATGTGAAAAATATAAAATGCCACAGTTTTTTTTGGGTGTGTTGTCAAGCAATAAATTAATTTATTAAGAAGAAGCATTAGTCATCAGTACCGGGTGACTTGCCGCAGTGAACGAGTTATAATGTTATGAGCATCGATCTTATTTATACAAAAAGTTATTGTGGTATGAGTCTGTGACACAGTATAGAAACGACTGCCATTAGCTGGTAAATTACCTAGAAAGCTGATTTCTACTCACTGCTTTATTAACTGTAGTATATGGGCTCTGAATTGCTAATGTTTCCTTTAAATTATACTCTGTGATGACACTGCAGTGCCCATGTTGGGAAAGCTATGATGATAATCATTAACATACTGTAATGCAATACTGAAGATTTATCAGGCTCTTATTAAGCCCTATATTACAGTAGAATATAATGAACTGCAAGTTTGTTTCTTCTAATCCAAAATCGACTATGAGACTTGTGCCATAAATTACTGACACTTCATCACAAAGCATGGTGCTGTGGCATCAAGCTAATTTCTGTCATTATGCTTGTTTGTTTTTATCTCACATGTTCTCTGTGTATTTGCATGACATTGCAATTTTGTTCACCTAGACAGCTGGTACTTATAATTATTTTGTTAGCATCTAGCTGTATTTCCCCTTTCTTGGTTAAGAAGCAGAAAGAATTCAAACATCAAAGCTGATCTAAACACTACTTGTTCTTTGGGAAATTTGAAGGAGCTACGGTTCAGGCTTCTTTGAGAAACACTACCTAGTCTAGTAGTTAGCTGCTTTACAGAAATAAACTGTTGATACATTCTGGTGCCTGGAGCCGTAAGGGGTAGTAGAGGTGATGTTTTCGGTTCCATCACATATATTAGCTTGGAGAAACTAACATAATACACAAAGCAAATGCACAATCTAAATGCAAGCTATATGTTTGTCATTCTCATTTTTTAGATAGAAAACGCAACAGCAGAAAAGCCAGGGGCGGGGGCGGGGGGGGGGAATCAAAGTAGATAGGACACAGGACTTGGAGGATACAAGGTGGATCCGACCAGGAGGCCTTTTCCCTGAGGACTAGCTTTTATAGTACCGGAAGGTTCTATGGTAGCTTCCACAGGAGGGAAGCAGTCGATATCCTTACCCAGCTCTGATGCCCAGGAACTACAACAATGACCAGCATGGTAAGACGTAATAGCGGCACTTATATCTTGGCGGTAACCAACAGCTCTCTAATTGGACTTTAGGCACATGCAACAAAAGGGAGATCATGCCTGGTACTGGAAACCTAGCCAACTACCCACAACTAGTTAACTCATAGATCTTAGAGGAGAACATACTACTGCCACTTTACTAAAACAGCATAATTCTTAACTGAATTCTAAGAGCTTATACACATGTCCTTAAGTGTAGTCTTCTTTCCTCATCCAAGAAACTTCTCTTTCCAGGAGATGGGGGGAATGACAGAAACCATACCTGAACAAGATGCAGAGAAGAACTAACCACAGGTTACCCAGCCCCATCTGGTACATCTACAACACAGCTCCTGCATCCAAGGTTCAGGGAACATCATGGAAGAGGTGGCATAATGATTAATTGTAAGAGCTAGAGGACCAGGAAATCTGCTGTGGGAGAGTGTTTCCTAGACATGATAGGCAAGTTTTTCCCATGGCAACCCAACAATATGGCTGCCTAAGGAAGATCTGAACAAGGATTTCTTTCTTTCTTTTTTTGTTTTGTTTTGTTTTGTTTTGTTTTTCGAGACAGGGTTTCTCTGTATAGTCCTGGAACTCACTCTGTAGACCAGGCTGGCCTCAAGCTCAGAAATCCGTCTGCCTCTGCCTCCCAAGTGCTGGGATTAAAGGCGTGCGCCACCATGCCTGGCCTGAACAAGGATTTCAACACTGTTATTCTAGAAAACTCTCTTTCACTACAATTGCATACGTCATGTCCAGTATATTTCATACACTGTAACTGGGTTTAACTGCTGTCTCTGATGATGTTGATTATTCCCATGGTCCTCTTGAGCCCCATCACCTGGTCCCTTTACCTTTCTGCCTCCCTGCTAGCTTCTCTCTTGGGCTCTCTTTCCATTGTTGTGGTTTCCACTCCTACCATACCCATGATGACCTTCTGCCTTCATTTCCTAGGGACAGCCATGGAACCACCATGCATTAAAGAGATGAAATGAAAATTTGTTTCTCACAGTTCCGGAAGTGAGAATTCCAGTATCGAGGTGTTAACTGATAATTATCCTAAGGCCACTTGCCATGGCTTGCGGGTGACTGTATCCCACATGGCAGTGCCCAGCTCTGTGCCCTAACCTCTTTCTGTAAGGATAGTAGAAAAGTTGAACTGTGGTCTGTCAGTGTGACCCTATTTTATCTTACTTATGTCGTTAAAGACAATCTCTGCAGACACGTCCATCCTGAGGTACTGGTATATCCGCTTGGTCATCAGTGGAGCACAGTTTAGCCAACAACAAATTGGGATCTCAGATGTAGGTAGATTAGGAGTATTGACTACCTAATGAAGACCCCAGCAGGATTTCCCACCACCTTTGAGTTGAGACAGATGTCCCTCCTGTTTAAACCTTTTCTTGCACGTCCCATCTCCTTTGCTAGCCCCAGCATTTAACCAACCAAGGCAGTTTTAAATTCATAGCTCCCTGTCCCATGTTCTGTACATTCCATCAACCTCCAATGCTGCTCTTTATGTCTCCAAAATACTTCTCCATTTTGTTTTTTTCTCTTTGTCTCTGAAGAAGCTTTCCAGGTTTGGCTGTTACTTCTCCTTGTTCCATTATTACAGAAATATATATATAACATATATACATGTGTGTGTATATACACATGTATATGTACATATATACATATATATATATATATCCACTCTTACCTTACAATTTTAAAAAATTAATTTCTTAGCTTACTATTTCGTGGGTTTTTAGACATTTTCATATGTATATGTCTTGCTCATGTTTGTGCCCCCTGACTACCCTCTACTATCTGTCTTGCCCTCTGTTACCAGTCCCCTTTCTACCTCCAAATATACCCACTTCTGCTTCCATGTCACGTATATGTGTGCATATGTATACATATTTAAATCTAGATTTCACATATAAGAGGAAATGAGATTCCCTTCTGCATTCTAGGCCTCCTTGAGTCGGGCCCCAAATGAATGAAACGGTATGAACGTCATAACCCATGTCTGACCACCATCTCCTCACTGAAATTCTTCTGAGCATGCTCGTTGGTGATCGACTATGATCTGCCCTTTTCAGCCTGGCAGAAGAAGCCTAGGAAGCCCTTGATAGTCGTCAGTCCATGCCTCATCCTTTCCCCTTAGTGGCACTAGTCTGCTCTGGCTGTGCATGTACACACCTCTTCTCGTTTCTCATCTCAACCTTTCCTCACGCTCACCTCTGGGCAAGAGATGCTCATTCCCAAGCCTTACTATTCTACTGTCCCTCGACACTGCTTACCTAACTCATACTCATCCACTAAACTTCAAACCATATTTCTTCTAGGAAGCCTCTTTGGGATTAGATTCCCCTTCTTTTCCACAATTTCTCGTTCATATGTAACGATCACACTAACATCTATTTCCCCACTACAGTGCCAGTTTCTTAAGTGTAGAGACCAAGATTATTAATTATTAACTTATTATTATTATTATTATTATTATTATTATTAACACTAACATCTTCACCCACACTCTGCATGTTATACAACAGGCATCCCAAAATATCCCCTTGTCTCAGTGTCATTAGAGGACTCCATTAAGTTCAGTTGAAGAGGTGTATTCGTGTTCTCTCTGAATCTTTAAGAAATTCCTCTTATATGCTGTCCTTACCTCATATACCAACAGGATATGTTTAAATTCTAAGACTAAACAACTCTACCAAATTATCTATAAAGAAGAAACAGTTGCTGGTCAGAATGAGTCTTTCTGCCTGTGTGTTAGATTAGTGAGTGAGTCATAGGCATGACACATTCAGATTCATTTCATTCACTTCTTGTCAGTTACAAACCAGTTCTTGGCCACCTAAGAGCAAATACATGCTTTGCCATGGGAAAACCAAAAACAACTTCATTTTGTGAAACATCTTGCAAAAATTAATTTGGCAGGCTACTTCACTGAAGGTGTTTATTTACCTTCATGCTGGCTTTGTGGTATTGAAATAAGAAAAACCATTAACTAGCCCGAGTTAGTCTACATCTCTGATTACCAAGGCAAAGGCCATGTGTGCTAGCCAAGAGAAAGCATGGAGGGAGTGCACACACCATGGGCTAAGGCGTAATCATTTTATTTACACTGAGTGCTGTTCTGATCCAACCACCTGAAACAATTCACCATCTGTTGAGTGGATAAGGAAAATATTTACCTTGTACCTGGAGAACTGGAGAGATGTCAAACCCTTGGCTGATTCTGACTATGACCACACCAATCTCAAAGTCAAAGGCGTCACTGAAAGAGGAAGCAACATTGGGATGTGTCTAGAGTTCTCTTTAACCCTCCCGCTTGGGGTAAACATTAAACTCGTCTCTAGGATTTTGATATCATAAAGCTATTAACATTCACTTTAGAATACAGGTAAGAGCCTGTGTCTTGTTTTGTTTGTTTCTTCCTTTGTGCCTTTAAAAAATAAATTCTGTGTAGAGGTAAATAGAAGTAAATAATCACTCTGTAGCTGATTTGTTAAAATTGTCCCACCAGCTAGATAATTTTGTTAAGAGGTATCTACATACTTTTAAAAAATTAATCTGTTATTAAGTGATCAAAACAATCTGATGTATTTAGAACAGAACATTTATAGACTGCAAAATCTTTTGATTATCCGCCTCTTCTCTCTGCCACTGGGTAGACATCTTCAGTCTACCCAGTCTGATTGATGTCTGTCTGACATCAAGCTCATGGCCTAAAATGTCTCTAGTACAGCACTCAGAAGGCAGGGACAGACAGTTTTCTGAGTTTATGGCCAGCCTGGTCTATATAGTGACTTCCAGGACAGCCAGGCCTATGTAGTTGAAACCCTGTCATCAAACAAACAAAACATGTTTCCAGTGTTCAGAGCCTCCTCTGGAAATCCTACATATTTGCAGATGGCTCTGATGCTTTCTCTGCTCCAGCCTAGAGGATGCAGAAGGGAAGGGAAAGCTGTTTGGTTTATCTCATCTCCTGTAGGACACGTTGTAAATCTGAAAGCAAGCCCATTGCTTATTTGTGTTACTAAACGTTTGCTTCTGGAAGTTCCCTTGTTCAAACATCAGCAGAACTGAAATCCAGAACCCCTACGGTAAGGCCATCCTCTGCAGCATCACTGTAGCCTGTGATTGGTCAGACCACCTTTCACAGCATCACTGTAGTCTGTGATTGGTCACCATAAGCAACAAGCTTCCAATAAGAATTCAACCTGAACTTTCAGGGAATGATATGAAGAAGTTCAGTGTAATATAAATATCCACTCAAAATTCAAAACATAAATTATCTTCACTTAATAAAATAGGTCTATCCTAACACAGAACTCTTCAAAAGCAAACCTTATTTCTATTTTAACTTGATTATGAAAGACTAGACAATTTGTTTTATATAAAAGATGTTGTTCTTGGGCTGGTGAGATGGCTCAGCATGTAAGAGCACTGACTGCTCTTCCAAAGGTCCTGAGGTCAAATCCTAGTAACCACATGGTGGCTCACAACCACCCATAATGAGATCTGATGCCCTCTTCCAGTGCATCTGAAGACAGTTACAGTGTACTTATTTATAATAATAAATAAATCTTTGGGCCGGAGTGAGCTGGGCTGACCAGAGCAAGCGGGGTTGACCAGAGCAAGAGGGGCCGACCAGAACAAGCAGAGGTCCTAAAGTCAATTCCCAACAACCAGAAGAAGGCTCACAACTATCTGTACAGCCACAGTGTATACTCATATGCATAAAATAAATAAATAAATCTTTAAAAAAAAGATGTTCTTTTGTACGCAGATTGACGGCTTTAAGGGGCATCGTAATTCCTAGAACCTGTGACTATATTTCCTCCTAAGGCAAAAAGTCAAGAACTTTGAGGAAAGGAGATATTTTGCAATAGCTGCCTGGGCCAGCCATATAAGCTTGAGAGATAGAAGAGGTTGATTCAATGTGGCCGTCACTGGATTGGAGATGGGGAAGAAGTGCCACCAGCCACATCCACTAGTCGGCAGCTTTCAGGAGCTAGAGAGAGAAGATAGGACATTGTGCCAGAGGTTTTATGGACAATTTAGCCTTGTCCACGTTGATTCAGGAACAGTAAAATAACTGTTAGAGTTCTAACTCATCAAGCTACAGGCTAAGACTTTGTTGTTTTAAATACCATCAAAACCTAACATGATTCTAAGTAAAAGAAACCATTCTTGGCTAGGCTGTGGTGGCGCACACCTTTAATCCCAGCACTTGGGAGGCAGAGGCAGGTAGATTTCTGAGTTCGAGGCCAGCCTGGTCTACAGAGTGAGTTCCAGGACAGCCAGGGCTACTCAGAGAAACCCTGTCTTAAAAAACAAAACAAAACAAAACAAAAAACAACAACAACAACAAAACAAAACAAAAAACAAAAAACCATTCTTAAGAAAGGTACAAACAACTAAAACCTTATATTTAAAGGAGTATAATAAGACAATATTCAGTTGTAACCACAGCCTAGTGTTAGCAATGATGATGTATCTTACTTGAAGCAACAACAAACACCAGAAAAAGAAACCCAAGGCAAGTGTGTAGCTACCTTCCTCCTGTCTTCTCTTTTGTGCTAAAATTATTCAAATGTATACTAGCACAAACTTGGACCACCTTAGTTAACATTGAATTTTCCTGCCAAGAAGACCAATTGCTAACATGTTGTAAGAGCCAGAGGCTCCTCAGTTTGATGTGACTAGGCTCAGTCGTTTTGACCCTTTGAATTGAGTGTTTGAGGTGCGGAGGGGTCGCCACAGGGATATTGCATCAATTACTAGACCCTGAGGATGTATGCAGCTCTGAAATTTGCTTAGATTTCTTTCTCCACCTTGTCTGTTGGTAAAATAGCCAAACCTGGATTCTAAATGTTTTCAAAGAAAAATCCCCTTCCCTTCTACATGCTCTTTAATCTAGTCAATAGACATTTAGGTTAGAATCTTACACATTTGCCCTTTCTTGACTCTGATATCACCCCACCTCACCTCCTCTGCTACTCCACCTCCTTGCAGAGTTTATTGGTGGTGTGGGTTTTTCTCCTCCTTTGGTAAAGAACGTCCAGGGTAGGGCTGGAGAGATGGCTCAGTGGTTAAGAGCACCGACTGCTCTTCCAGAGGTCTTGAGTTCAATTCCCAGCAACCACATGGTGGCTCACAGTCATCTGTAATGAGATCTGATGTCCCCTTCTGGTGTGTCTGAAGACAGCTACAGTGTACTCACATACATAAAATAAATAAATCTTAAAAAAAAAAAAGCTGGGCAGTGGTGGCACACGTCTTTAATCCCAGCACATGGGAGGCAGAGGCAGGCGGATTTCTGAGGCCAGCCCGGTCTACAGAGTAAATTCCAGGACAGCCAGGGTTACACAGAGAAACCTTGTCTCAAAACAAAACAAAACCAAAACCAAAACCATACACACACACACACACACACACAAAAACAAACAAACAAACAAAAAGAGTGTACAGGATCAGAAGAATGCGTTCTCTAGCAACTAGATCTGATGCAAGAGAGCTTTGTGCATAGAGATTGTAGGCTGCCCAGGTTAGCACATTATAAACAAAGGCTCATCCCCCAAAGCCATCACTTACTGTATGATTCCCACGTAGTTCTCAAGCTCTGACAAGGGAGCTTTCCTCCAGTTTTTTTTGTATCCAATCACCAGAGTGTTTGGCTTCATTCTCCCCAAGCCTGAGGCCTAAATAGAGGACATAAACACGAGAGCCATCCTTACCATGCCAGTAAAATACTACGGCAAATGACAAATGATGTCAAAGAGCTCTGAAGTAATGTTCTGAAGATTCTGAAGATTAGATTACATCTTAATGCATGTCCTTCATGCCCGTACCCAAGCATAAAATAGGAAGATCAGCTTTAAATCATCTCAGTCGTAAATGGATTCCAAATGACAGGAATGTAGCCTTGCTAAATTAGCAGTCATTTGCATTAGTTCTGACACACTCATTAAAATGGTTCAATAATTTAAAGTCGAGCAAGGGTTGGCTTAACTATCGATGTGCATATAGCAGTGGTTCAGATCCCATTTCCACCTGTGAAGTCCAAAATGACGTCAACAATAAAAATCCACGGTTCAGAGATCTCTGTATACAAGGACCATTGAAAATTTCCTTGTATTAATTGTTGAAAATGACTGAGCTGCATTTCCCAAGCAGAATGTTCTTGTGTGACTCTGTCCTTAGCTGTGATATTTCATATCAGAAACTTCAGTCATCTTTAGAGGACAAGATACGACTGCCAGTTAATCACATTTAATGTGGTAATATTATCAAGACTGTATTAATTTGCAAAGTGATAGTTGAGGCACTGGTGGTAGGAGCTTGGAATAGTGTGGAGGAGACAAGATGTACATAAATAATTGTAACTGAAGAATAAACACAACAGAGTCTTGTGGAAGTACCAAGGGAGACCTGTGCTCCAGCTGATGTCTCACAGCTTTATGGAGAGGTGGCATTTATTCTGAATCTTCAAGTTTAATTAGATATTGACAAACAAAAATAAGGCGAGCTGAGCATAAAGAGAGGCCACTTAGGTCATGAATATACTAAAGAAATTACCAGGACCAGCCACTCTAGGGGACACAGTCATGAACAGAAGGACCTGGGCAAAATCAAGGATTGCTTAATTTTGTGCAGGTGACCACAGTTGCAGCGAGTTCATGGATGTGATGCCCATGTCATGTCCAGAAGACACTGCTTTGTAGCAACCCAGACCTCAGCCCCTGACTCTTCCATTCTCCATCCCCTTCTCCTGTGATGGTCATGAGCCTGGGAGGGGGTGATATTGACAACCCTTTTAGAGCCTAGCACTACACAGAAATTTATTCTTTATACTTTAACTAGTGGTGAGTCTCATCATCAGGTAACACTTATTGCAAAAAGAAATTTCTCTGAGGAAGGCTGAGGCCAGTGCTAATCTATGGATATAAACATCATATCAATTTAGGGAAACAAGAAGGGCACCCTCTCCTTTGGGGGTTTATGATCTTTCTAGCTATAGGCTCTTGACCAGGTTTGTATTAAAAGGCATGAGTTCCCTTCTATAGAATAGGCTTCAAGTCCAATGAGAAAGTAGTTGATTTTCTCCATAACAGTCATGCCACTGTGGGTATATCTTGCCAGTCAGGTTAGTATTATAGGACTCTTAGAAAGAAGCCGTGACTACAAAGGCTCATCGACTGAATCAGTGCTGTGAAGAGGGTGGAATGTTGCAAGTTCAGAGCCAGTTTATCTCCTAGATAACCATTTATTGTTTCCCTCCATGTCACCTAACATCCTTGGGGCCACTGGGTACCTATTTTGACATACACAAATGTTACATTCGGAGAGTCTCTTGAAGTGTTTTTTTAAGATTTTTTTTTTCCTCCAAATTACAGAGGTGAGAATTGAAGAAGTTTCTGTAGTCACCATAGAAGTAGAAGAGGGAAGGGCAAAGGAAAGAACAGGGGATGGAGGGAAGACTGCAGACTCCAGCATGTAGCTGTAGAGACAATCACATTTAATGTTCCGGAAATAATTCCTGAGGCTGGGGAGATTTTCCTCCCTGGTCCACATGCATTTATTAGTAAAGTCTAGCAGCTGCCCACCCGTCATTTGCAAAAGAAAAAAGAGAAAAAAAGTGCCCTAGTGGACCATAGCTATCTGTTATACAAGACACACAAGTTTGAAGTTTTAGTAGGATTCTCAAAGTCCTCAACCACTAGAACACATCAGCATTTCAGTTAGCATGGTGACAGAATGATGCTGGCCAAAGGCATCTGATTTTCCATTTCCAATGGATCATTCCTAGTTCACGGTAATAGACCCTCAGTCTTTGTTCCAGGTCACCTATCCTGAGTTTCCCTGACCACTGCTTTGATCTCTTATACTTCTTTATGACTGGCCTAACTCTAGCCATTGGTTTTAGGAGCTTCATCTACCTGGATGCTGTCTTCTACCTCTGTGCTCACTCCCTGCCTTACCTGAAGGAGACTCCGGACACCGTCCCTGAAGCAGTCTGCTGCCACTGCAGCATAAAAAGCCTTGATTTTGTTCTTTATAAGCCAGGCCTGTTTTTTAGCCATGCCACTGTTCATCTCTTTAACACACAGCTTGCGAGGACCCTGTAGGACACAAAGAAATATTGTGTTAGAAGTCCCGCTATTATACATCACACTACTGTTACCAGGTGACAAAACCAACCAACAATGCCCCCAGTAGATTAAGAGATGGGACAGAGGCAAAAGCACCTCCTTAAATGAGATTTGCCCAGAACCTTGTTTTTAGAGAGGATCAGTACTGCTCACACGATTCACTTCTACCCCCAAATGTCCAGGCTTATTAACAGCCACTTGTGCAGAGTGGAAAGAAAAGCTGAGGGTGTGATAGCACACAGGGAATACAGGATATGATCAAGGAGGCTCAAGATGAATTCACAATCAACCTGTGATTCAACAGTGAGAGCCATGTTTACAAACCTCAAAGAAATCTCAGCTAGATCCCAATGTCAAGAACAGGACAGCACTCTTGGGACCCAGAGTGTGCTGGACTGAAAATTCTACCCCAAGCCACAGATCCTGACAGTTTTGTAAGTGCCTAAGCACTGCTTTTTGATTGCTAAAAATTCCCTTATACCACTCTTCTCTTGAATTGATACATTTATAGTTGGGCAGGTTAATGCTTCCTCCCCATTTGATGAATTTGGTAGGAACAAAGGATCACATGTTTGTGATGTAAGGGGAGTGAGAGAAGCTAAGAGAGGGGAGATGGCATGGTGGTGCTAAAGCACCTTGTAATCTCAAGGTTTAATTCTGGAGACCCAATGTTTACCTAGCAACTCTTCTTCCCTAAAGGCCCAAGTTAGCTCTTCTCTTTTCATGTTTTAATGAAGTTCAAAAGGTATTTCTGATTATTGTTTTTGTATTTGGCAGGAAGCACCCACTTTCTTCAGTCTATAGAGAGACTTGTACTTCGCTTGGATGTGGTAGATCTCCTACAAGTCCTCGGAGATCTTGATAATGTGTAGTTGACAGCCCCTAGAGGGAGTGGAGTAGGGCTTAAGCACTTGAATTTGTAATAAGCTTCCAGGTGACATAGATGTCACTGGCTCCTCACACTGCATGTAAAATGACAGTTTTAATGGTCTTTGATGGGAAACAAAGGACGTTGGGATACAAGAAAACTTGTCTAGCTCTACGCTTGTCTACTTTGGAGTTCGTGGGTTATCTCTCAGATCTGAAGTCCTATTCTGGACATGGGGATAAACACCCCATTTCCTGCATGGTTATTCTAAGTAAATCAGGTATCTAGTACTACAGCTGACTTCTATCATTTTAAATGGATGTTTATAATCTCACTGAAACTCCAGGCTAATTCTACACTGTGTTTGCTCTGGGGCAGTTGGAATGAAACTGAGCTTTGAGTCAGAGTACTGGATTTAACCGTGGATCTGGACTGAATCCCTGATAAAATGGGCATCCTCTCCTGAGGACAAATGTAGTTATCAAATAAGGCAGTTGCTGGGTCATCATTGCCAAGTGTGACAGCTCCTATCCACATGTCATTATTCAGCATTTGCAATGGAGTTCATATTAAGAGAGCCTTCGTACACAAATATATGTAAAGTAAATATCACTAAAATTTATGTTGATGACATGTTGAAATAACATTTTGGACATATTTGTGTTAATTAAGAGAAATTATTAGAAGTAACTTGATCTATCTTTTTGTCAATTTAATTGGCAATCAGAAAAATTTAAATTATACATGTAGCACATATTTCTACCATATAGCAATAGTTGGGCTCTGGGGCCCTTCCATTTTAGAATTCTGTATAAACTGGCTCATCTTCTTTGTAGTTAGTTGTTTTCCAGTATATATTTTGGAAGTTACCAATATTACAAAAACTATTGGATTGTCACACATTAGTCAAAAAGCAAGAACCTTCAATGATGACAGAAAAGGTCAAGACATCAAGAGGATGGTT
>JADRCD010229126.1:0-19131 GCA_019843815.1 Montemys delectorum
TGTGTGTGTGTGTGTGTGTGTGTACTCGTGCATGTGTGTGTATGCATGCCGAGAGGTCAGAACTCAACTTGTGGAAGCTGGTTCTGTTCTTTCACCATGTGAATCCTGGGGATCAAACTTAGGCTGTCCAAATCAGCAGCAAATATCTTTACCTTCTGAGCCATCTTACTGGCTCCTCTCCATTTGGCTTTGGAGAGGAAAAGGGAGGCAC
Source organism: Montemys delectorum (assembly GCA_019843815.1). NCBI lineage: Eukaryota > Metazoa > Chordata > Mammalia > Rodentia > Muridae > Montemys > Montemys delectorum. The sequence continues at coordinate 212 of JADRCD010229126.1, forward strand.
GAGCAGCTGAGAGATGTCACTATTGCATAGGAGTTCTACTTGGCACCAACAACGGAGTCACTCAGGACTGAATGGCCAGTGCTGGTGTCCAGGTAACTAAGGGAGGGTCTTACTAAAAGTCACATAGCAATCCCCTCCCAGCCTACTAGGTACTGCTACACCCACAGAAGAAAAACAAAGAGAACTGATGGAGCTACAAGGACAAATGTCACCATGACAATGTGAGCTAGTGTGTCCCAGGAGAAAGCACCCAGCAAGAAGCCCCCATGGCAGCATGGAGGTGGGGCTGAGGAAGTCGGAATGGGAAAGGGGATCTGGAAAGAGTGCTGACTGACTGGTTGGAGAAGAGGCAACATCAGGACTGTGGGAGAGTTTGCTCGAATTATCGCAGGATAATATTTTTATAGGTAATGGTGTAACAAGCACACGCAGGGCATGCTTGGACAGAAAGGGAACGCAAAAGCCTTAATGCCGTCTTTGAGAGGCACCGTGGCTCCTTGTTGCAGCGGGAAACCAGGCCTGTTGCATCAGGGCTTTGAACTGGTTTGCCAAGTGCACAGGCAAATGAGGGGTGGGGGCTTCACCCCGAGACCCTCTTTCTATGGAGCACGCTGAACTGTCCCTTTTCATCGGTTTTCAGGGAGAGAGGACTCAAGAGTAGGTCACATGGTGAAAGCAGAAGAGGGTGTGAGTTTTCACAACAGGCTTGCCCTTCAGTTAGTTCGTCTCTGGGACTTATACAAAATAAGTCATGGGAACTGGGGATTTGGCTCAAGCTGGCAAAAATTCTAGTCTGGCGTGCACAAGGCTCCAGGTTTGCCATTACCCATCAGTCAGCTAACCAATCAATCAATGATAACGGGATATGGTTCTGTCCACATTTTCCCTGCTTCTGCTCCTTGACTTATAAGGCTGGCTTGTCAGGGATGGCTGGCTCATTAGCGCCATGATAATTGCTAGCTTTGGCTAGTGCTGGGAAGTTTGTCTTGTTTTGCCTGCGGCTGAGCCGGGGCACGTCGGTCAGTTGTGTGAACAGCAGTCCTCCTTGTGTTGTGGGCGTCTTAACAACACATTCTAAGCCCTGGGTTTTCTGATTGGTCCATTTGCCAGAATGGCTCTAATTTGAAATAATTGTCTTTAAAAAGAGCATCTTTTTTTTTTTTTTTAAAGATGATATAAATGTCCAGTGTGAAAAGAAAATAAACTAATTAGTCCTAGTCCAGGCAAGATACTTTTATTTATAATTTTCTTTCTGAATTACAAAAACAAGACAACACCCACCCACCCACCTACCCACCCAAAACCCCACCAAACATCTGGTCTTATCTGGTTAAAAAAAAAGAAGATGGTAGTGAAGGGGGAAAAAAACATATTTTAAACTGTGTTAGACATATACCTTGCTAAAAGAGCTTCCTCTGGGGAGAAACTGTGCAGTCTTTGCCCAGTACTTCCTCAGCACTGTGTTTTCCCTCTGTGAGTGATGATAGTGAGATTGTCCCTGCGAGTGGTTCAGAGTGTCTGAAGGTGTCTTCTGATGAGTAGGAATTTTACATGGGCATATTGCAGCCAAAAACAAAGCCACGTGGGCCAGTGGCTCTCTACCTGTGGGTCAGGGCCTGCACATCAGATAGCTACATGACAGTTCATAACAGCAGCAACTTTACAGTTGTGAAGTAGAACAACAGAATTTAATTTGTCATCCTATGTGAGACGCTGTAGAAGCCATGGAGATGGAGCTGTCCATGCCGGCTAGAGAGCCGGTTCTTCATTTTCCAGTTCTAACTGTGTCCCTCTCTGGAGGATTAGGGGTGTGCAGCCCTCAGAAATGCTCTTGTATCAGCACCTCATGGAAGAAAGTTTATTGTGCCTCATGTATGGTTCCACAGAGGGAGGCTGTAATGACAAGGACGGTGTGACCATAGGCAGCCAGAGCGGAAACTGGCCAATCACTTTTGCTACACAAGAAGCTAAGAGAACAAACTAGAAGTGGGGTTATGATAGAACCCTCTCTTAGTTAGGGTTTCCATTGCTGTGAAGAGACACTATGACCAAGGCAACTCTTATAAGGACAGCATTTAATTGGGGCTGGCTTACAGGTTCAGAGGTTCAGGACATTATCATCATGGTGGGAGGCATGACAGTGTCCAGGCAGGTGAGGCGCTGGAGGAGAAGGAAGCCAGGAGCAGACTGTCTTCCTAGCAGCTAGGAGGAGGGTCTGTAAGCCCACCCTCAAAGTGACACACTTCCTCCAACAAGGCCACACCCACTCCAACAAGGCCACACCTCCTAATAGTGCCACTTCCTGGGACCAGCATATTCAAACCACACCAGTACCCAAATCCTACCCACAGAGTTGTACTTTCTCTGGCAAGACTCCGTACATCCCAAAAGTTCCATCACCTCCCCAAAGCATGCCATCATACTTGGACCAAGTACTCAAATACGGGAGCCCATGGGGGACAACTTTCTTTCTTTCTTTTTTTTTTCATTCAAACAACCACTGTTCCCTCACACCTACATGGCAGCCACTCTCTTTCCAGTCAGTGGAGCATTCATTCCTTGAAGTACACAGACACCTCTTGATTGAAAGCCAGGTTTTTAGATCAATTATCATTTCTTGATGCTAAATGTTGCCCACAGACAAAAGTGGTAGAGATGGGTAGGAGAAGCCAATATAAACACAGAGGAAGATGGATAATTATTTCATCATGGCACACTGTAGGTATGCAAAGTAATAAAAGGCTTTTTTCATGTTACATGAAAGATGTAATAGTAAAGATGTAATATTGAAACTGTATGATAAAGAATCTGCTGTCACCAGCCAGTCTACTCCAATGGCATAAACTTGTTGAAAAAGTCCTCCAGGGGACTGAAGAGATGGCTCAGTGGGTAAGAGCACTGACTGCTCTTCTGGAGGTCCTGAGTTCAAATCTCAGCGACCACATGATGGCTCACAACCATCCGTAATGAGATCTGATGCCCTCTTCTGGGGTGTCTGAAGACAGCTACAGTGTACTTACATATAATAAATAAATAAATCTTTGGGCCAGAGCAAGAAGGGGAAAAAAAAAAAGTTCTTCAGAAACTGCCTGGGTACTCTGTCTGTGAACTGTGACCTTTGAGAAAGGAAAGACAGAGGTTGGTATCTTAACACTTGCCATCTAATTGTGGGAATTAGTTAAAGTCTGCAGCCCGAGTTCACACTGAAGGAATGATTTCCGATGCTATTTCTCATAGTCCTGGTATGGGATGGACGAGAACATTTTGTGGCTTCAGGAAAGCCTGGAACGTGGCTGTTGGCTGAACGGTTGTAAGCCAGAGCCATTTCCTTCTCTTGGGGAGTCGTTACTTGGGTGTGTTTTGTATTAGAAGAAATTTGTCTGGATCCCTGGAATTGGAACATACTTCCTAAGAATATTTAAATAGAAAAAAAGATGAGTGCAGTATCCTGGGCCATGCAGATCCTTTAAGCTGTTGATTGATTCCTTTCATGGTAATGTTGATATCAAAGGACAGTACTGTAACGGGGGCCCAAAGAACACCCAGTGGTCCCTTTCCATGTCAGAAATAGGGCGATGTTTCTCCACCAATGTTTTCCAAACCCAGCGAGATCTGGGGCCCTGTTGTCTTTACCTTACAAATCTGTTCATTCCCACTGATGTTCAACTCAGCATCAGAACACCCTGGCTTGCACCCTGGCTTGCACCCTGGCTTGCACCCTGGCTTGCACCCTGGCAGCAGCTGTATACCCAGCAAACATTCTTTGTATCGTTTTTAATGTTTTTCTGCTATTGATGTACAGTATCTGGTCAGAATAGCAGATCATAAAGTTCTTTGGGCCAGCTCCTTTCACCCAATGCAGTGAGGTGACGTCAGCTGTCTGTAGGATGGAGGAGAGAGAGGAGAGAGAGAGAGATGTAAAGACCAGAGGAAGGGGTCAAGTGTTCTACTTTATCACTCTCTGTCTTAATACCTTGAGAAAGAGTCTCTCGATGAACTTGAAACATACCTGTTTTGTCTAGACAAGCTGGCTGGCAAGCCTTCCCAAGCTTCCTATATCAGCCCTTCGTGCGCTGGAACAATAGGCCCATGCACAGCCACACCTATTTACATGGGTGCATGCGCTCTGTGATCTGTACTTGGGTTCTCAGGCTTGAGTAATAACTACTCTTACCCAGCAGCAACCGTCTCCCAGGACCTCTGTTGGGTTTTTTTTTTTTTTTTTTTTATGCCCTTACTTCATCCTGAGAGTCCCCTGACTAAACTCTGATTACTTTTCTTTTTGTTTGTTTATTTGAAACAGGGCCTCACTGTGCTGGCCTGGAACTCACAGAGATCTCCTGCCTCTGCTACCTCCTGAGTGTTGGAATTAAAGGTGTGGAGCACTCCCCTGCCCCCAACCGCAGTATGTATTTTGTGGATGGAACTCATTAGTAATAAACTTCAAGTTACTATTATGCCTTGGTGTTGAATTAAAGAAAGGAGCGTAAGCACTTTCCTTTGGTATCATATAATGAAGAGCAAGCCCAGATTTGAATTCTCTACTTCATGTTCATGTTCCCCATGCCTCTGTCTTATACTTGTGAGTATAAATCTGCCTGCTTGTTTTTCTTTTTCTTTTTTTTTTAAAGATTTTATCTATCTATCTATCTATATCTATCTATTTATTTATACGTAAGTACACTGTTGCTGTCTCAGACACACCAGAAGAGGGTGTTGGATTCCATTACAGATGGTTGGGAGCCACCATGTGGTTTCTGGGATTTGAATTCAGGACCTCTGGAAGAGCAGTCAGTGCTCTTAACCACTGAGCCATCTCTCCAGCCTTGCCTGCCTGTTTTTCAGGCCAGCTGCTGTCATTTACCTTCTGTCTTAATTTGGGCTTTACTGCTGCGAACAGAAACCATTACCAAGACAACTCTTGAATTGGAGCTGGCCTACGGGTTCAGAGGTTCAGTCCATTATAACCAAGGTGGGAGCATGGCAGCTTCCAGACAGGCATGGAGCTGAAGGAGCTGAGATTCCATATTTTCATCTGGAGGCCGCTAGCAGAATACTGGCTTTCAGGCAGCTAGGATGAAGGTCTTAAGCCCACGCCCACAGTGACACACCTACTCCAACAGGGCCACACCTCTTAATAGTACCACTCTCTGAGCCAAGCATGTACAAAAAACCATCACATCTTCTTTGTCATATCTTCCCCAGCTCCCTTACTTATTTATTCATTTCTTCTTGCTTCAGTCATTCTGGTGTTTGTGTGTGTGTATGTGTGTGTAAACATATACACACATGTATATACGGATGCAATTTTATAGTTTTTGCCCTAATTCTCTTGAGACAGGATTCTACTTTGTAGCCTTGGCTGGCCCCACAGTTCCTTTGTAGACTGGAATGGCCTCAAATCTATGACACTCCTCCCTATCTCTGTCGTTTGAGATGTGGGATTACAGGCATGTCCCTCCGTTCACAGTTCCATCCATGTGTTTAGCTTAGATTCCTTTAGTGGTCGGTTTGTCATGTGCCTGCTGCGTGCACTTTTTATTTTGTATGTGTTTGTCTGCATGTGTGTTGTATGTACCACATGTGTATAATTCCACAGAAGCCAGAGGAGGGTGTTGGATCCCCTGGAACTGGAGTTTTTGGGCAGTTTTAAGCCAACAGGGGCATGCTGGGAAGGGAAAGCGAGTTCTCTGCAAAGGCAGTCAGTGTTCTCAACTGCCCAGCCTTCTCTCTGGGGAGATGGAGATATACCTATTTGGAGGAAGTTCCTCTTGAGATCCTTTGCCACTTTTAAACACTGGCCTGTTGGTTTTCTTATTACTTTTTCCTAGCATGTGACTTGTAATGTTTTTGTGAAGAAAATAACAGGCTCAGATTTAGTGGGAAGGCAACATAATTTAGTAAAAGGGGTCGTGATTCAAAGCTTAGGAATGCAGTAATGAGAGTTCTACAACACACCGTAAATGATACTTTAAGTGATTTTATTTTATTTTATTTTTCCATGACTAAAAGGCAGTGTTTTAGGCAGTCCGTCATCCCGTTGTGGTCAACTGATTGTTTATATTACAACTTCACTGCATTCCCAAGGATGGGGCATATATATATATAGGTGTATGTGTGTTGGTGTATGTGTGGGATTGTGAGCAGGGGTATGTGTGTGCACTCATGAGTGGGCACATCTGCTGCGTGACATCCTTATCTGTGAGATAGCAACATGAATATGCACATACGTAAAGTTAGTGGTCTATATGAATAAGTACATATATAAAGTTAGTGATCTACATGAATATGCACACATGTAAAGTTAGTGATCTATGTGAATATGCATATATATATATATAATGAAGTTAGACATCTACATGAATAAGTATATATGTAAAGTTAGTGATCTATATAAATGTGCCCATATGTAAAGTAAGTAATCCAATCAATTTAACTTAAGGGCTGAATACCACATGGATGCTGCAAATGAGCAAAACCTGAATGATACATGCTCCCATGCAAGGCAGTAGAGCTAGAAAGGACAGCTATGGATAAAAGGAATCCATAGCACAAAACAGACATGATGCAGGAAGGAATGGGTGAATAAATATAGCCAGCGATTTCTGTGGATTCCTGTCTGACTATCTCAGGACGATTCAGATTGGCTTGGGCCTGAGGATAGACCCGTGTACACCTAAGATCAGTTGGTGCCTTAAAGCTTTGAAAAGTGCTCAGGCTGCTTGAATAATAGTGAGTAACTAAGTAGCTCATTGTCTTGGTGATAGGTTTTTGTTGATAATTGATAAGTTTACCTCTATTTTTTTTTTTTAAAAAAGAGCCTTTTATTCTTCAAGTTTAATGTTTCCCAAGAGATTTCCTTTGCTAGGATAGGTGTGAAGGGTTGCTGGTGCTAAGTCCAAGTGTAACACCACCTACTTAAGAGTTAAATCTGAACCCCAGGCAAACCTGGGGTTTGAGTCTCCTTTTTCACTTTTGAAAACTGCACGCCATAACTGTGAAGTCTGAGAAACATTGAAAAACAAAGCCTGATGTATTTAGCTTTATGGATCTGGCTTGCCTATGCCTCAATTATGAATTGTGGATGGCGCAGGGGCTGGAATTTGACGATTTGGCGTTCCCTGGAACTTTTGGTTTGGCCCAGAACCAAGTGCTATGTGAGTGAGCTCTGGCCCAGCAGCATGTCTCACCAGGGAAGGGAGAGGGAAGGGACAGGCGTATTACTGTAGCCAACTGTTTATCAATGGAGCCAGAGGCTTTTGAGTAATTTGGTGCGGAGGGTGGAGATCCGGCTTGAGCATTGGAACTAAGTTACATAATTCTGCTACATGGTTGTGCTGCCAGTAATTTGTGTTCATCCAGACTGGAAAGAAACAAGTCATTTGTTTAGACTTTTCCCCAGGTCTGGTTGCTTTTGCTCTTTGGGTTCCTGGCTCACCTGGCCTCCTTCCCCACTCCCTGCTCTCCTGCTGCCCTGCCCCCTCATCCCCATCCTGGTTGTCTCCTTTCTTTCTCCCTTCTCCATAATAGGCTATTAGTAACATTTTATTTTTGTATAAATACACTTTCAGTGCATTCTTCTTTCATGTTTACTTAGCTCCAAGCTGTGCAAAGCCTATGACCTTGATGTTTTGAATGAAAGCCATTAATATGTTCTTGATGCAAACAAATGCACATCTCTCCTCCTGAGATTTAAAGTGTGATTTTTACCTCTGCATGAAAATAATGAGTTATTGCACAGGAGAGAGGCTGCTGTTTGGCTTGGAGACACTGATGGGGGCCACTGGGCAGGAGCAGGCAGGCAGACATTAGGACCCTTGGGTAGCCAGCTATTCCATTGTGTGTTAAATAACCCAGTCCTGTTTAGTCCTGGAGGTGTGACTAGACACAGAGTTTGCAGCTTGAAGACAGGGGGTTTTGTGCATATCTGGAAACCCTTTAGAGTGGAAGATTCTTAATGTTTGAGACTCCAACCCCAATCTAAATCCTTCCCGTGCCCATAGGTCCCGCCTCTGTCAGGTTCCTGTTTAATTCTGTTTTCTTAATTTACTGTTTATTTTTGGAAACTGGGAAGGCCTGGAGAAAGAGCAGATTGCTTGAAGCTCTCTCTCTCTCTCTCTGTGTGTGTGTGTGTGTGTGTGTGTGTGTGTGTGTGTGTGTGTGTGTATGTTCATACCAACTTTTGGCAGTAGTCTTTTGTAGATGGACTGCAGTGTTCTGTGTTGTGTTGCTGGTGTGTCTTTTTTGTTTTTGGCTTGAGTTTTTCCTTTGTTTTGATCTTTTATAATGGGCTTGAATTTCAGGCTTGGAAAACAGGCCCAGATTTTCACATTAAACTTGAAAATTCTGGCAAAAAAAAAAAAAAAAAAAAGAAAAAGAAAAAAAGAAAGGATTTTTGTATACTTTCTTGCTGTGTTGCTGTATGTTGTTGTAAAGCTTGGTTAGTTAGTCCTGTTTGGATCTTTCAATCTGCTGGATTTGTAGGGTTGTCAGAAGAAATATTACATTCAGGATTTTATGGTGTGACCACAGCCATTGTAGAGATGGCAGAATCATTAGGACCTCAAGACCCTGTGTGGCCCAAAGGATGCTGATTTTCTGCATTATACAAAGGGTTAATCTTGTACTATCTCTGCTGTGGTATCCCTCTTGTTTCCTCACAGTCAACCTCTGAGTACCCAGGGCTTCTCTTCCCTTTCAAAGAATATCTGTGTGACTATCGTTCCTTTCCCTGGGAGAAGCCCAGTATCCCCAGCAAATTTGGACCATTCTCAGGAAGCCTCTGTCCTCCTGTTTGGCTCTGACTCTGTTCCTGCCCTTCCAGGTTCTCATTCCTCTGTAAGCTTCTCACACTCGTCTTACTGCCTCCCCACCCCTCGCTGGTGCCCCATGCATTAGAACCCTGTAGTCAGCACAGATGCAGGCCGTAGGCCATCTTAGCTCTCTTCTGTTTCTCTTTCTGGAAAGTTCTGTGGATGAGCTGAGTGGTTGCTTGGTATCTTCTTCAACACAGCCATTAGTGACTTCAAAGCTGGGTTTACACTATTTGATTCAGGCGCCATCAGACAGTGAGCAGAGCCTCACTGAATAGAAAGAAAGGAAGACACACCTTTGGAGAAACAATTCTCAAAGACTTTACAAGGCAGCATGCATTCCCATGCAGCCTTGGAGGGAGGTGATCTCATGAATGTATTTGAAGGTAGACACCAAAAGAAATAAGAAATGTTGCCCACAAAGGAATTATGTTGTGAAGTTGTAAGAAAGAGTTGATGGCCTGTGTTAGTAAGCACAGGGATTTTGTTGCACAGGGGAAATGCCCAACATTATACTAATGCTTTGTTTAGTAGCCCAACTGTGTTAGATGGGGGCGGTACCCTTTACCATCAGCTCTAACTCATCTCCGAAGCACCGCTGTCGGTATATTGGAGGGATATGTGACCAGGCTGTTCGTTAATTGTATGCTGAGTTTTGCCACCTTGTATTCTCAGGACAGATGTTTAATTTTCAGTTGAAGTTTTATTTAATTTGTCTCCTTCGGCCCTCCAGTGTTTGGTCAGTTGTCTGTAATATCTTTGACATGCATAGCCTTTGTGAATTTAAGAGTGCTGCAGGATTTTCTTTCTGATGAAATAAACCTGGTTAATAGTAAAGGACTCTGGTCCCAGGGCTGTAAACTTAACCTTGCTGTAAATGGATTGTTTAACCTTTCAAAGTAAAATTCATGTCACCATAATATTAGCCTGAGACATCCACTCTTTTTGCCTGGGGCCTGGAGGTTATGAATTTGTAAGACACAGATTTAGCCCTAGCGTGGTGTGCTTAGGGCTGGGGAGGTGTCTCAGTGGTTAGAGCACGTATTGTTCTTGTAGAGGACCTGGCTTTGGTTCCCAACATTCACACCATAGCCTACAGCCATCTGTAGCTGTAGTTCCAGGGGGCGCCAGTGTTGTCTTTTGACCTCTGGGGGCACTAGGCATGCATGTGCGGGGTGTGTATACATACATTCAGGCAGAACACACACGTGAAGGAAAAGAAGTCTGGAAAATGTTTGCTCGAGGTGTGCTTCTGTGTTAAGGAATTGAACAGGTCCCATTGAGGCAAGACTAGGATGAAGTCATCGAGACAGAAGGATACTTGAATTTGAAGAGCTCTGGTGCTATAGAGGGAGCCAAAGCAGCCAGGTAGGAGGGAATCACACACAATTAAGACTACCACACTCCGGAAATGGCACTGTTGGCTTAGCCATTGGTTCCGTATTCCTTACCACACTAGTGACAAAGATTGGTAGAGTGGTGGGTACCCAAGTAGTTATGGAGCAAGGGTAGTTGGTTTCTGTGCGGTATGCTAAAGAGTTGAACAGAGCTTATTGTGAGGTACAGCAGTAGCAGTAGTTCTGTGTAAAGAATCTATCTTCGACTTGTATGGTATTTGAGGACACCTTAGAGCACAAGTTCTGACCTGTAGATAGTCACCATCAGAAAACAGATTTCTGCTGGTCTCAGGAACCAAGACACAGCCCAGTGGCAAAATTACAGTTATGACGTAGCAATGAACATAATTTTATGGTTGGGGGGTGGGGGTCACCACAACATGAGGAACTGTATTAAAGGGCCACAGCATTAGGAAAGTTGAGAACCACTGTTTCACAGGAAGCCCTGGTTGGCTCTGAGATTGATGGGTGATGTGCTCTACTGTCAAGGTTGAGGGAGCGTTTCAGAGAATTGAAGGTATAGAGATGGTTGGAGTTTGTAATAGGAGGACGTCAGCTGCAAGAACTCTGTTAGAGGCTGAAGGGCAGGAACTGGAGTTCCTAGTGGATGTCTGGGTTGTGGAAGAAGCTTGGAGTTTAAAGAGAAAGACATGGATGACAGTTAAAATTTTGAAGATGGCGCAAGATAGGATTAGATTAATGCCCTAAAATTTTCTTCTGATGCCATCATGGGAGATATGGATAGGGAAAGGTGTGAAGATACTGTAGTAGCCCTGGATTCAGCCTCTCTTGAGTATGGATGGATAGAGGGTGGCAAAAGATGCTCAGGAAGCAGGGCAGCAAGATGGCTCAGAGGGTAAAAGGGCTTGCCACCAAGCCAGACAGTCTGAGTTGATGATGCATACATGGCGGAAGGAGAGAACTGATTTGCATAAGTTGTCTGCTGACCTCCATATGCATGCTGTGGCACGTATGCCTCCATCTACCCACACCTACTCCCAAATAAAGTAATACATGTAATAAAATATTTCTACATACATAAACAGGAGAGGCTTAGGAAGTGGAAGTCAGAGGATTTAATGATGGCCTTGATGTGCAAGATGAGGGAAAGTAGAAGCAGGCCTGCAATAATTGATGGGTGTCTACCTCTCATGCCAGACTGGAGGGGAGAACTGCCATCTTTGATTGGGCGCGCAGAGGACAAGTCAGGTCATCTGGGAGCCAGGTGACTCAGGAAGTTCGCACCATGTCAACTTGGAGCCAGCATGTCCATGAGGTAGATTATGTAGGGTCTAGGGCTGAGAAGTGATAGAGAGGAAGGCTGTGGCCAATGGTAGTGGAAGCTCTTCTCTTGCCCCAGGAGACTGTATCAAAGCTGTAGAAGTGAGGACCTGCAAGAGGCCCCCTCCAAGGAACAGGGCATATCCTAGAAAGGCGTGAAGGTACAGATACTTGGGATAGAGGCCGAGGGCCTGGATTGGAAACTCAGGAACGGATGAGGATAAAGGATGGAGTTTCAAGACATTGTACAGAGCAGTTGCAAGGTAGCTCTGCTCAACAGGTAAAGGCACATGTCGTGCAAACCCAGTTGCCCGAACGTGATTCCCTGGAGCGCAATGAAAGGTTAAGAGAGAAAACCAGCCCCAGGGAGTTGTTCTCTGATTTCACATATGTGCTTTGGTGTACATGGCCACCATATACACACAACTCCCATATACATATGACCTCCGTGTATACACACAACAATAAAACTTTAAAATATGGAATAGTTTGTCTTAATTATACATTGGTGACAGAAGAGAATGTTACTACAGAAGTCTGTGCCAAGGCCGTGGAGGTCCTTATTTGTAGCTGCAAAGATGGCTCAGTCCATGAAATGTTTGCCAGACAAGTGCGAGGACTTGAGTTCTATTACTCCAGAACCATATAAAAGCGTATGCCATGGTGGTGTGTGCTTGCTTTCCTAGTGCTGGGGAGAGAGAGACAGATAGATGACTGGAAAGCCATGCTTATGTCCTTCATCTACACATATGCATATGTGCACACAGGCACACATGCAAATCCTTATTTGTGACCAGGAACTATGTTAGTTTATTTTTGCATACCATTTCTACATTGTATTATACCTCAAATTTGTGCTGGAGACCTACAGGCCCTAGGGTTTCCCATACTTGTTGATAATGGCCTGTTTCTTTTCTTGTTTCAGGTAGGCTAACTACTTTTCCAGAAGGCCTTGAGCCTCTTTCCCACGAGCCCAATGTTATACACATTCTTCCTGCTTCATTTTGACTGCCCCTCATGTGAGCCCCAGGTCATATGGTGGCTTTGTGTGCTGAGCTTAGATTTACATCACTGGAAGTGAGCCTCAATGCCCTGCCCGACAGGACAGCTGAAGAACAGGAGGATTGCAGAACTTCTGGTCCCTACTTAATAGCAAGCTACCCCACTTTCCCCTAATTAAAAGTCTGCAGTGATTTCCACTTCAAACAGCACAGTTTGCTTCCTGCAGAAGGACACCCTTAGAGGAGCTGGGAACCTTCCCATAGGGCAGAGTGGGAGTTGCTTCCATCCAAACCTTCATTAGCACCTTTCATCCACAGAGATGAAAGGTCTCACAGGCATCAGTAATCCCCACAGAATCCCTTTGAGCAGGAGGTGGGAACTAAGAGCTTTTGGGTAAGGACAAAGGTGAGAGCCTTGTCCCCAAAGTGGCTCCTTAGCACTCACCAGGACAAAGGGGGTCACTGCTATGCTGCACAAGTACAGAAGACACTGTGGAGGTTGGTGACATTTGCTGCTGCCTGGGCTTGCTGCCTAGCCAACATCCCTACTTGGTGGGCTTCAGGCCAATGAGAAAGCCTGTCTTAATACAAACAAACTAACTAACCAAGCAACCAAGGGAGATGGATTCTGAGGAATGATGTCCAATGCTGACCTCTGTCTCTATACATGTACACACACATGTGTGCACCTGTACACATCCATTTTTTTGCTTACCACGTACACATTTGTATTGTGTCTAAACTCTTACAGGTTGAAGGGTTTTTTAAAGAACCCTACTGTTAGTTAGGCCTGGCTCTTGTTTCAACTTGGTCAAGTACTTCTCCAGAAGGTCTGAAGTGGCCCAGTCTATACTTAAACTTCACTTTGTAGTGTAGGCTGGCTTTGAATGTGAAGTCCTCCCTTCTGAGGAGCTGAGATTAGAGGCTTGTGTCAGTGGGTCTGTCAGGACTTTTCGTTTCATTTAATTAAATTAATGGAAAGCTTTTTTCCAATTTTTAAATGATCACTTGAGTATTTCTTAAATGCTTGCTCAAATTCTTCCTAAGGGACCAAGAAGCTTTTAATTATTAACATGTGATTGATCTGCTGTCTTTAGAGTTGTTGGAAGGTGTGAGGACACAGAGAGAGGCTTGTCACAGAGGTAGAGATGGGGACCACTGCCATGGGGAACTCAAGGATGGAGCCGGTCATGGTTCTGTAACAGGTAGCAGAAAAGTAGAGTGCCAGTGGGTAGGAGCTTGGCAATGTGGCCCTGGGCTGCCTGAGTGTTCTCTCTCAGAGGGAAGGGAGGGAGTAAGTGTGTGACATGAAGGCTGATGGGTTAGAGTAACTGTTCATGTTGGATAAAGTAAAAGGAAAGATCCTCTGTATGATCAGCGAAGGATACTTTTGTAGCTGTGCATATCATCAGGGTTATCTGTAACCAGAGAAGTTCTGTTGGAGCTGGGAGAAGAAAGATAAGATCCCGGAACAGTTGCCCCTTTTCGACATTACTTTGGAACTTAAATTGCATAAAGAATTCCTCAATGAAATCTTTCATTCTTGTCCTTTTGTTTCATGTCCCCTTGGGGTGTGGGATCCCTTTCTCTGTCCCTCTGTTTTCGGTGCCTGGTGCCACTGGGAAAGAGTTGGAACTTTGAATGAGGTGAGAACAGAATTTGACACAAGATTTGATACAATGTAGTCTGTGGTTGCAGGCTGGAGAGCTGGCTCAGTGGTTATAAGTGATGACTACTCTTCTGGAGGACCTGGGTTCGATCCCCAGTACCCACCTGATGGTTTACAACCATCTGTTACTTAAAGAGGGTCTGATGTCCAGTTCCGACCTACGCAGGTACCGTACACACACATCCATACATGCAGGTCAAGCATGCAGCAAATACAATGGAGAAACATGATACAAAAATTGCAAAATCTAGGATTAGTGTGGAATGGGAGAGGATTTCTGTAAGGAACACAGTCTGGCTGGGTACTGAGAGGACACATCAGACAGGAGCATGCCTGAGGCAGGAGCATGACGGAGGAGGCAGGAGTGTGACAGGCAAAACCTGCAGCCAGCAAGATGTACCAGATAGCGTGTGGACGAGCTGGTAATACTGAAGGTGCCCGACCCTTAGCGGACTGTGAAGCCACAGCCCAGAAATGGAAAATGTCAAGAGTTGAAAATGCAGCCCATAAGCTTTCCTTACTGAACAAGGACGCTAGTCTTACCTGCCACAAATGTGCTAATCAGCTCTCAGACAGAAACTCAGAATCGAAAGCCTGATTCATAATAAGGTTTTCAAGAGCTCATGGGATTTATTGCATACTGCAATGGAAATATAGAACCCAACAGTTGTATGAGGGTGTGCTTTACTTCTTGTAAAAAAATCAAAAGAATCTAAGCTATAGGTCCATTGCTATATACCTCTATTTGGGGTAGGGCATGAACTATGGGGGATAGGGGGTCGGGTTTCCTGGTAGTTTGAGGGGCAAAAGGAGGTAAAACTTTTCTTCAGGGACCTGATGGGCCGCTTTAAATTACACCTCTCAGCTGCATCCCTGGAATGTATTTCATGGGCAAACAAAACAAAACAAAAACCCAAACAACAACAACAGCAACGCTGGGCGGTGGTGGCGCACACCTTTAATCCCAGCCCTTGGGAGGCAGAGGCAGGCAGATTTCTGAGTTCGAGACCAGCCTGCTCTACAGAGTGAGTTCCAGGACAGCCAAGGCTACACAGAGAAACCCTGTCTCGAAAAACCAAAAGGGAAAGGCTGTAAAAAAAAAAAAAAAGCAACAGCAGCAACAACAACAAAAAAACTAAACCAACAATCAGCTTGCATGTCATTGTCCCATCTACAACCCCTTTCTAGTTGAGGTTTTAGTTATGCATGCATGCTCAGGAGAAATCAAGTGATGTGATACCTACCTATCAGGGAGGTGTCTTGGTCCTGTCCTGCTGAGATCACTAAAAGGAAAGGAAATCCCCTGTACCCGTTGTTTGGGAAGATGCAGGTTATCTAGGAAGAGTGAGCATCAATCATTCGGCTAGGCATTTGTAATGTACTTGGAACAGCAAAGACAGATTAGTTGGCCATAAGGAACAAAATCCTGAAGACACAACGTGAGTAACTAAGTCCCTGCTTCACATCTACTCTACTGTTTGAAAGGTCTTATCTTTTTCTTCCCAATTGTTAATCAATAATTTATGCTAATTGACTCACTACCTACCCCACCCCCCAGTCTTTCTGTACGCTGGGCCCCGGGCAGCAGCAGGAAGTTATATTTTCTAGAAAGCCTCAGCGCATGCCAAGTACCTTCTTCAGTGACAAGTAAATCTTCTTTTTTTAGAAAAAGATCTATTTATTTTTTTTCACGCACATTGACGTTTTGCCTGCCTGTGTGTCTGTGCTGGAACTCTAGACAGATGGGGAGCGGCCATGCAGGGGCTGGGAATTGAACCCAGGTGCACTGGAAGAATAGCTGGTGCTCTTAACCCCTGAGCCATCTCTTTCTAAAGCAGTAGAGGTTCTGTGCATTGGTACCTCCAATGGGCATCCTTCTTGGGCATCTTTGTCTGTCTCGGCCTGCTCTCTCTGGTGAGCATGTCTGTCTGTCTCCTTGGAAATGGATTCCGTGTGTTCTCCAGACCCTGGCAGAGCTCCGATGCTCGCTTCCTCGCGGAAGCTGGTGTTTGCTAGACATTCATCTTGTGCTTCCTTTTCTTCTTTTAAATCGGGCCAGACCATTTCTTCCTTTAGCTGAACATGCTGATCTAAGTAGCAGTTGCTGCTAAGAGTACCATTTCAGAGCGATTTAGCGGATAGAGTGGATTTTGTGTTTTTTTTTTTTTAAACAAGGACTCTGGCATCTTTTTCACAGCAGTGTTTGGCCTCTGCCCCAGGCATTACCTCACTTATTTATATCATTGATCAATTCTCTCGGTTGCCTTTTCTCTCTTCATCTAAACCCTGTGGTAAGTGATGAACCTTTGGCTTACCCCAGCACTGTGTTTCTGAAATAGGTCCTGATGTCTGTTTGCCTCTTGGTACATTTTGCTTTGTCTATGACCGTAGAAAAAGACAGAAATCCAGAACTATGGCAAGTGTCCCTTTCTACAGGGGTAATTGATGAATTGAAGGCAGCCCAGCCTTCTGCCTACTGTTTCTCTCACCTTCTGGAAAGACATTATCTATCTGCCCCGTGGCCTTCAGTTCAGGGCTTATTAGCATTGTTTAAACTTTATCTCAGATTCTGTAATATCGGCCCCCCTGTACTACCAAGACCTTCTCAGTGAGCTGGTACAACTTTATCTTACTCAAATTCTTTGTTAGTGAGAGGAAATGAAAATATTTATGAAAGGCCGTTAAGAGAGAACTCAGTATAAAACTTACAGATAGTTTAATTTTAGAGACGCAATGCATTTTGTTGACAAGTGTAGAAACGGAAGTTTACATTTCCCCAAGTGTTTGCTTTTGGATAAAGGTTTGATTAAAAGTAGAATGGCTGGCTGGAGAGATGGCTCAGAGGTGAAGAGCACTGACTGTTCTTCCAGAGGTCCTGAGTTCAAGTCCCAGCAACCACATGGTGGCTCACAACCATCTGTAATGGGATCTGATGCCCTCTTCTGAAGACAGCTACAGTGTGCTCACATACATGAAATAAATAAAATAAATTAAAAAGAGAAAGTAGGATGATCTCCTCAATATCAAAGGTGGCATTGCCTAAGTCACAGTGTTGCTATAAAAATAGCACCTGATGGCTGAAAAGATGGCACAGTGACTGCCATTCAGGGACTAGTGTTTGGGCCTCAGCACCAACTAACAAAGCAGGTGTCCTGTAATATCAACTCTGAGACATCTGACACCTGCATGTGACCTCTGTGTGCATACACGGGCACTTGCACACACTCGCGCGCGCGCACACACACACACACACACACACACACACACACACACAAACATACACTCACACAAACCTATGCACACAAAGTAAATCTTTTAAAAATAGCATCTGAACTGAGGATTTATGCTCCATTCTGATCCACAGCTCTCGATTTGGGATGAACCTGTGCTGGGTCAGGGAAGGGCACCAGCCAGCAGCTGCAGTTTGAGGCTGAGCATCCCCATGCTGAACAGGTCCCCTCTCCCCCGACTACCACCCCTGAGGTCCTTGGTACATACTTTCTTGGCTCAGCTCGTGACTCTGAAATCATTGTTTCCTCGAGGGCACTGGTCAGTCGGGATGTATGTGTTCATTTGTCCTTTGAAACACCAGCTTGTGCCTTGTCTCCCGGAAGGAAATGTGATCACTCTGAAAAGTTTGGGAGAGTGAAATATTTCCGTCATCTACAAGGGCCAATTGGGAATGACCCACTGGTCTATGTAAAGCTAAATCTTTCCATATTTTGCTGGAGTCCGAAGATGCTAGAGATGAGACCAGTGTTGTCAGCGGCTCACTCATTCCTATGCTAATGAGCTGGAAGGGAGCCATGGCCACTTCACTCACTCTCTCCCTTGTGTTTTACAAGGCGATGGGTGACTTTTATTGTCAATACTGTGCAAAAAGCTGCTCAAGGGAAGAAGAGCTTATTCTGGCTCCTGGTTGGAAGGGTACAGAGAAGCCACAATGGTTGCAGTGCGAGGCAGCTGAGGGAGGACACAGGCTGCTGCTCAGTTGACTTCCTTGCAATCCTCTTTTTCTAAATTAGTTGGGGATTCCGTCCCACAGAATGGCGCCTTCTATATTCTGGTCCAGCTTTGCTTTCTTACTAAACTCCCTAGAAATGTTCTCAACAGTGTGTCTTCTAAGAGAGTCCAAATCAAGTTAGAAGGCCTTGAGGATTAAGGATTGCAGCCCCATAAAAGGATCCTAAGTGATGCTGAACATCAAAGCACTGATTTCTTTCTGCAGGAGTTTATGTGTGCTCTTGGGTGTTAGAAAAAACAAACAAACAAACCAAAAAACAAAAAGCCAAACAACAACAAAAACACTCGTCCTGGTGGTGTCTTTAATCCCAGCACCTGGGAGGCAGAGGCAGGCACATCTGAGTTCACAGGGGGTGGGGGAAGGTATATAGTGAGACCCTAGTTCAAAGCAAAAGATAAGAATAGAAAATTGTCCTGTAGACAGTACCTGACTAATACAGAAGTAGAGGCTCACAACCATCCATTGAACTGAGTACAGGGTCCCCAATGAAGGAGTTAGAGAAAGGACCGAAGGAGCTGGAGGGTTTGCAGCCCCTTAGGACGAACAACAATATGAACTAACTAGTACCCTCAGAGCTCCCAGGGACTAAACCACCAACCAAGGGGTACACATGGTGGGACTGATGGCTCCGGCAGCATGTGTATAGTAGAGGATGGCCAAGTCGGTCATGAACGGGAGGAGAGGCTCTTGGCCCTGTGAAGGTTCTGTGCCCCAGCGTAGGGGAATACCAGGGCC
>JADRCD010229130.1:0-12076 GCA_019843815.1 Montemys delectorum
GAGGGGAACCTGGGAAAGGGAAAATGTATATGTAAATAAAGAAAATATCTAATTAAAAAAAAAAAAAAAGAAAGAAATACCCCCAAATCTTAGGGCTTATAAATAACACTGGCATAATGGCACTTGCAGAAATTTGGAAGACTTAGATAAAACTGTACAAATAAAATGCTTACATAGTAGTGCTTGATGTAATATATCAAAAACATAAGGTTTTTTTTTCCCCCTGCTGAATTTATCGTATTTCTTTTCTTTCTCAGTTCCAGGCATGACATCTGGTTTCTAGATGTTTCTCTGTTGTTTTGCATACCATGAGATTTGATTTCTGACCTTGTGTAGTGTGAGGCAGGCCTTCAAGTCTGAGGAATAGTAAGATTTTAAGAATAATTTCCCACTCAGCCTCTCCTTTGGATGAGAAGATGAGTAAGGTACATTGGTCCCGTCTTACCCAGCCCTCAAGTCATGCCTCATTGATCAGAGTTGTGCATTTACCAGCAATGGAAAAAGATCCAAAGTCTGGCTAGGGACTTGGGTGCTAGAAGGACAGTTGGGCCCAGTCAGTGATCTCTGTTTCGAATAGGGATTAGTAAATGCTGGGGTGGCCGCTGAAGGGATAGAGGCTGGTGATTTGCCTTCTAGCTCAGGTTGCCTTTCCGTCCGACTTGGGTCCTGTGTGGAGCCCCACTTTTCTTGAGTTTCAGGAGCATGCCTCCACTCCTCGAAGCCAAAAGGGCTTGTGTAGAAAAGCATCACCACCAAGCACACAGAAATGCATGCTTTCCTGGGAAAACCGAGTCTCCCGTCCAAATCTCTTGAACACAGACACCTTCCAGATCATTGACTTCAGAGGGATGGTTAAGAACACAATCACATGGCAAATATGATGTCACATAACATTTAGTCTTCAAACTGTGATATTTATAGAGCTAGACCTCATCTTGGCATGGAGACTAGAGAGCCAATGGACCAACAACACTCCGCCAAGTTCAGATGGATGATCCTGTGTGAATCACTTCTCACTCTTCTCGCCTGATTCTCCCTGTGGCCATCGGATCATTACCAGCTTGTGATAAAAGATTTTGTGTGACTAAAAATGTAAGGATCACACAGGGCAACATTTTCATTTGCTATCGGAGTCAGCCAAGCTCAGACACTGGAGAGAACGTGAATGTGATAGCACTAAGCAAAACGAAACCGTCATTTGCTTGTGCATATGTTAGCAGCCTGTATAAGACGCTGGGACAACTTAGCCTATTACACCGAGGCTCAGTTTGTACTGAGGCAGTGGGGTTGTCTCCTTTCAGGGCATTTTGCCTTTTGCAGAGCAGATGGGAATGAACACAGGCAATATAGAGACATATGCTCCATTTGAGGATGAACTATCCCAGGGGAATGAATGTCAGCCCATTTGTCTGCACACACAGAGTTCTAACTGCTCAGCTCCATTTTTCCTAATTGATATTGCCAGATATGTTTATTTGAAATCATTTGTTTAGCACCTGCTACATACAGTATCATAATTTCCAAGTCACATGAGTAATGTTTTCCTTCCTTTTTCTCTTTCTTCCACAGTGAGCTCCCAAAGCTCACAAGTTCTATCTTTCCCACCTGTCCCTCCCCAGCATTGGAGGCAGTGAGTGGCCAGCTCACAAAGGGAGCTTAGAGGATAGCGAGCGGATTGGTAACATTGTAACACGTTAGTCTCCAAAGGAGAGTTTCTCTTTTAAAATTGATTGAAACACAGTGTGCAGGGTTGTGATCTGGCTTAGCAGCCTCGTTCACATGCCAGCCTTGACATTATTATCTATACCTTGATTATGCACCATAACCTCTGAGCTCAGCCCTGACCTGCACAATGGGAGTGATGTTACTGCTTCGCAGGTATCCTCAGAGGCTGACCAGATGGAGAGGATGTGAAGCTCCTGGGACAAAGTGGTACCCGGGGACTTCACGCAGACTAGAAGGTAGGAGTGAGGGCTGTGGAATCTGACCTGGACACTAGTCTAAGTTCATAGAAATCACATTGCACTGTACCTGGTACAAAGTGAGTGATGGGCAGCTTGTTATTGTTAACAGAAGGCAATTATTTTGGAGTTATCATTCAAAGGGAATAGCCAATAAAGATGTTTAAATCCACTTAGTAGTGGGGGGCACGGGGGAGTAAAAAATTAAAAAAAAACTCGGGGTGAGAAAATTTCTATAATTTGGGTTTCCTGGCAACTGTGGCAATAGAAATACTGCAGTATTTCATATAATTATCAATTCTAGTCATAATTAGTCAACTGGAGCTGTGCTGTCCAATATAGGAGCCAGAAGTCATATGTGACTATTGCACATTTAAAATGTCATAGACCAGACCCAAAACATGCTGAATAAGCAAAATATTCTGGTTTTTGTAAAGATAGTATAAAAATCAAAATGTCATTAATAACTTTGTATGTTGATTACACATTGAACTTGTGGTATTTTTGGTCATTTTGACTAACCAAAAGATATTGATAAAATTAATTTCACCTATCTATTTTTGTCTATTTAATATGGTTCTGTCTCAAGATTTTATTGCTATGAAGAGACACCATAACCAAGACAACTCTTTTTTTTTTTTTTTTTTTTTTTTTTTTCGAGACAAGGTTTCTCTGTGTAGCTTTGACTGTCCTGGAACTCACTCTGTAGACCAGGCTGGCCTCGAACTCAGAAATCTGCATGCCTCTGCCTCCCAAGTGTTGGGATTAAAGGCATGTACCACCACTGCCCGGCTCAAGACAACTCTTATAAAGAAAAACATTTAACTGGGGCTGGCTTACAGTTTCAGATGTTTAGTCCATCATCATCATGGCAGGAAGCATGGTAGCCAGCAGGCAGCCATAGTACTGCAGGAGGAGCTGAGGGCTCTACATCTTGACCTGAAGGCAGCCTGGAGGAGTTCTCTTTTGCACTGGGTGGAGCT
This sequence comes from Montemys delectorum, assembly GCA_019843815.1. Lineage (NCBI taxonomy): Eukaryota > Metazoa > Chordata > Mammalia > Rodentia > Muridae > Montemys > Montemys delectorum. Next base: position 2,945 of record JADRCD010229130.1, read on the forward strand.
CAAGAACTAGGAGTCCTCAAAGCCTCAGTGACACACTTCTTCTAACATGGCCACACCTACTCAAACCAGGCCACACCTCCTAAGAGTGCCCCAACCTGTGGGTCAAGCATTCAAACCTGTGAGTCTATGAGGACTAAATCTGTTCAAACCACCACAGGTTCCTAGAAAAAAAAATTTAATTCTAGAAAATATTCTTTAATTACTATTTTATGATGGGTATAGTGGGAAACATGCCTTTAATGTTAAAACTTGGGAGGCAGAGGCAAGCTCATCTCTGTGAGTTTAAGGACAGCCTGTTCTACCCAGTGAGTTCCAGGACAGCAAATATTACAAGGGAGAGTTTGTTTCCCACTCCCCCCAATTTATTTATTTATCTATCTATATCTATCTATCTATCTATCTATCTACTTACTTACTTACTTACTTATTTAGTGTTTGTGTGAGAGAGAGAGGGAGGGAGAAGGAAAGAGAATGTAGATGATTGTGTACCATTACCTGTATGTGGAGGTCAGAGGACAACTTTCAGAACTTATCTCTGTTCTTCCATCTTGCTGACTGAAGGCATCTGTCTTATGCCTTTCCTGTTGCAGCATATAAGCTAGTGAGTTAGCGAGTCTAGGAGTTTCCAGCTGATTCTCCTGTCTCCAACTCCCATCTTCCTGTAAGAGTGTGCCGGGATTATAGATGCGTGCAGCATTTTTTTTTTTTTTTTTGAATATGGGCTCAGGAGACAGAACTCAGATTGTCAGTCTCTAGAGACAAGCACTTTCACCCACTGTGCCAGTTTACTGGTCCTAACATTTTTAAATGTCCATGTGGGGGCTGGAGAGACAACTCAACACAGAATAGTACTGGCTGCTCTTCCAGAGGACCTGAGTTCTGTTCTCTGCACCTATGTGACAGCTCACAACCATCTGTAACTCTGGAGTTCCAATGCCTCTTCTGGGCTTCTAGAACGCGTTGTATGCCCACATACATTGAGGGAAAACACACAAACACATTGTTATGGTTTGTATATGTTCAGCCCAGGGAGTGGCACTGTTAGGAGGTGTGGCCTTGTTGGAGTAGGTGTGTCACTGAGGGTGTGGGCTTTAAGACCCTGTCCTAGCTGCCTGGAAGTCAGTCTTTCACTAGCAACCTTCAGATAAGGATGTAGCTCCTCCTACACCATGCCTGCCTGGGCCCTACCATGCTCTCGCCTTGATGATAATGGACTGAACCTCTGAACCTGTAAGCCAGGCCCATTTAAATGTTGTCCTTTATAAGACTTGCCTTGGTCATGGTGTCTGTTCCCAGCAGGAAAGCCCTAACTAAGACACATAAATAGATCCAAAATTATATTCTAAATGTCCACATAGCTCATGTTGGGGTGGGGGAGGGAACTTTTCTGAGACAGTTTTCAGTATTTCGGCTGTCTTTATTTGGGGGTAACGAGAGCTATATAAACCATGGGGAGTGGGTAGGGGTTTGCAGGTGAGTTTTCGTTATTGGTTGGGGCTAAGGTTCTGGGATTACTTCATTTATACGAAGAGGGATTTCGTGTGCTCTCTGGGCATGTCCTTCTAGGGAGAGAGGAAGTTAAACTTGTAAATTGGCCATCAGGCTACATGACTACCTCAAGGGCAGGGTGGAGGTGGGGGATGAAAGGATATGTGCAATATGGTATGCATGCCCAGGTCAAGGAGGGAGCAAACCTTATCTCTACCTGTCTCAAGATGAGGTTTTTAGGTTTTGGATATATCCCAACTTTATTCTTACTCCAGGCCAGCTCCCTGGGTTTCATGGCTCACTTTGCCCAACATGTGTTTATTATGTATAACACTGGGGGAAAAAGAAAAAGCTTTTTTTCTCATTAAATGAATTTATATTATCTACGTTTTTGTACCCTTACATATTCATAATTACACAATAGCATACCAGAAACGATTAGCTGATATAAATAATAGAACTGTATTGATATATAATAAAGTGTTAATGTAAGTATCAGGTGTTATATATGAATATATTATTCCATATGTTACTTATAAGAGTGGCATTGGATGACCAATATCTTCACCAAAATTTCCAGGGCAGTTTGATAAGTATCTGGGTAAGAGAGAAGCAATAATAACAGTAGTTGCTACCACTTCTTGGATGCTTGCTATAGTCACCAATATGACCACCAACCTTTGGATGTCATCTGGTGTACCAGGTATAACACTGACTTCTTTACATGTATCATGCCTTGGATGATTGTTCATACTCTGAACCAGAAACTCCGACTAGCAGACACTAAGATATAAGAAGATCTGTCTTCTCTGCATCTTTGGTGCTTGGTACCTGCAACTTCTAGCGAGGGGCCAGCAAACAAGATCTAGGACGTGTTGATTTAGAATGTGCCTGTCTCCTTACTGCCTTGATGCTCAGCTGTCCCGTGCGTGCCTCTCTTCAGTGTTGACAGTGCACATGCATTTGAAAGTCTGTGCACATTGTCATCTGGAAGCTGACTGTGGTTTACAGCTGTAGGCAGAACACAGCACGAGCTCTGGAGAGAGCTGTGCTAGGATCATCTCTCTGGGCTTTCCTGTGATGCTTCTAGAACCACTCAAACTGGAACTTCTCCTGCAGCTAAAAATTACCTGGAAATACTCAAGAACTTGGTGGAAACACATTACATCTTATCTTGGACCTGATGATATATTTTTTAAAAAAAGGTTACAAAGGGGGCTGGCAAGATGGCTCAGCGGGTAAGAGCACTGACTGCTCTTCCGAAGATCCTGAGTTCGGATCCCAGCAACCACATGGTGGCTCACAACCACCTGTAATGAGATCTGACACTCTCTTCTGGTGTGTCTGAAGACAGCTACAGTGTATTACGCCGGAGTGAACGGGGCTGGAGAGAGCAGGGCTGTCCTGAGTTCAATTCCCAGCAACCACATGATGGTTCATGGCCATCTATACAGCTACAAGTGTACTCATGCACATAAAAATAAAATAAATAAATCTTTTAAAAAAAAAGGTTACAAAGAATAAAAAAATTTACATACTATACACTTGCAAAATGGAGTAAAGAAAGCTGGTCCTCTTACCCATGACCCTTGGGATTTAGGAAAAGCTCATAACTAAGCTATGAGTTAAAAAGAAGAAAAGAAATTGACCACTTGTCCTGTCCTAAATGTAAATTACCAGAGGGATCTAGAATGTCCTGACTTGATTTTAGGATTCAAGAGTAGAGCGCATAGAAAAGTGTGATACATTATTGAGGGATGATGGTATGGTTTGAATCTGAAATGTCACCTCAGGCACATGCCCCCGACTGGTGGCACTATTTTGGCAGGATGTTGGAATCTTTAGAAGGTGGAGTCTGAGTGCTGGAAGTACGTTATTGGTAGCTGGCCTTAGATTGTTAAGACTTAGATAATTTTGTCTACACCACAGATTCCTGTTGCCACAAAGGCTTCCTTGATATGATAGAATATACCATCTGAAATCCTGAACCAAAATTACCTCTTGTTATTTCTGGTAAGTATTTCTCTTATAGTGATATAAACGTAACTAATAAAAAAAATAGAGGGAGTTGGGCTGGAGAGCCAGCTCAGCAGTTAAGAACACTAACTGCTCTTCCAGAGGTCCTGAGTTCAATTCCCAGCAACCACACGGTAGCTCACAACCATCTGTGATGGGATCCGATGCCCTCTTCTGGGGTGTCTGAAGACACCTGCACTGTACTCACATACCTAAAGTAAATAAATAAATCTTTTTGAAAAATGTATGGAGTTAGTAGAAATTTAGGTGTATGTAAGCTACTGCACAGGACACCAGTACACAATGGGATTCCATCTCTACCAAGACTGGGCACAATGGATGTTCTTAATATCCTGCTTTAAAAAAAAAAAAAAAAAGGTTTCCATCTTGGAATGAAGGCTGTTATTCTCAGCCCCAAGGCAGCACACACTGGCCTGGGGTACAGCAGGGGGTCAGCATCCCTGTAAGGCATCTGTTAGGCTCTGCTTACAGAAAGAAGCCTGGGCTGGTCTGAGGCTGCACCACTCAAGGGAAACCGAGCCCCTGGGGATGCAGGTTAAATAGCTGCACGTTAAACATGGCTGATCCTGTAAACATCGGGCTGCACGGAGCATTTGGATATCAGATTTCTAGGATTCAAGACATTCCTTCCATGCCTTAACTCAACTCAAAACATGTACAAAGCCAGGCCTGGTTGCACACACTTGTAAAGCCAGCACTCGGGAGGCTGAGGCAAGAGGATTGCTATGAGTGTGACGGAAGCTTGAGTCATAAAATGAATTCTTGGCAAGCTATAATATGAGAACCTATCTCAAAATACCAAACTAAACTAAACCGCAAGCAAGAGCAAGGCGAGTGGAGTCGCTCTTCTTTCGTAACATTAGGTCAAAAAAAAAAAAAAAAAAAATAGAGCTAGTGGACCAGAGACTTACTGTTGGCTACACAAACAGGCCCAGGACCACAAAGCAAATGCTTCCAGTACAGCTAAGGCCTTCCCCAGGCAACAAGGTGACAGGGCACCCTGTTGGATTTAAAATAGAAAGGAAACCTGCAGAGATAAGAGTTTTGGATGTTAAGCTTTTTGATTGCCCTGGTTATCTTCTCATTAAAAGATGGCTGTCTCAGATTTCCAAAAAACCACTCTTCTGTAGTTAATGGGGGCATAAAGATACAGTATGCTCTTCAGGAGACCAAGGGGACATGGGACCCTTTGTGATGAAAGATCTCTGATTTTGTTGGCAAGAATCTACAGCTTGAAAGACACCGAATTGATTCATGGCAACAAACCTCGGACATCTCAGTAAAAATCACTGATGCTTAGACCCTAAGGCCTGGGAGAAATGAGGGCTCTTGTGGCCCTGATGTGGCAGTTTCTAACAGCTGTGTGTGTGAAGACATGGGACAATTTCCATCAGCCCTTCAAGGAAGCCACTCACACCTACATGATTGTGACTCACTTTAATTCGTAAATGCAGAAGCGGCTTCTTTTAGAGTTTTGATTTTTTTTTTTAAGAGAAGACTTACGTAGAATTATGAAAAGGGTATTGATAATGTCAGAGCTGGCTTGCTTGTGTCGGCCTCCTTCTGGAATGTTAAGACTTCAAGATAGCTCCTGCTTCTGTCTGAACTCCTGGAGGGCTAAACAGGAACTGACTATATGGTTTGAAGCAAGTGCAAATCTTATGGTCTAAGCCCTGGGCATTATCTAGGGCTGCGGTGTCCTTCTATGTGCTACTTGTAAGAGAGAACACAAAGAAAATGAGATTGCTTACCTACCCTATATGACCTCAAAAACAAACAGACAAAAAACCAAACCAAACCAAAACAAAAACCCAAAACAACAACAACAACAAAAACCCAACCCCCCCAACCCAGCTGAAGGGTATGAAAACTGACATTTTGAAAACAGAGATTATCTGCCCGGAGAAGCTGAGGACCTGGTCACAGAGTTGGATCCCCATGCATGAAGAGTTTGGCCGCACATATTTCAGAAGCTGCTGACTGAGGCCATCTATCACTAAGCGCGCCTGCTTACCTCCAGCTCTGACCTTTCCCTCCGTGACCAGCGCACGCACAGCCACGCGTGCAGCAAGTGAACAATAGATATCTGGAGAGTGAGGTTGTGAAATGTCCAGAAGGAAAGAGGGGAGGCACACTCATCACAACCCTTAGTATTTGTGATCGTGTGTTTTTAAATTCACAGTTGGCATCACGTAGATATCCTGTGTTTAAGGTGAAGCAAGAAAATCCTAATGGCTCCTTGTCTTACGCTCTCATGTTGACAATGGATTCGTTTTGTGGATACTAGGAATCAACCCAGGACCTTCCATGACACTAAACATGACTCAACCCCTAAGCCACAACCCCAGCTCAGACAATGTTCTTTGTTATACCCAGCGTGTTTGTTTGTTTGTTTTGGCAATAATTGATCCTATTTTAAAGCACCTAAAAGACACAAAGGGAGAGGGCTGCTTTGCAGGCTGCTTTCAAGAGGAATCTGCTAATAATATTACTAGGAGATGAGGTCACTGATTTGAAGGCCTGATAGCGATGGGCAGCTGACTCTGGTCCCTGACTATGCACAGGAAGGGATTTAGCTCTGTGAACATGTGCGCCGGGACAGGACAGAACGGGTGACTGGGCTCCCGGTTGTACTCAGACTAAGAAACAAAATATGGGCAAACGGGGCCTCTGTATTAGAAAACAGGGACTGTCTTCCCAGAGATGTGTTATTTCTAGTTTCATAGATTAACAGCAGCTATTACTTCATGTTAGAAGCACCTAGGTTTCTTGTTTTCCAAGAGGAAAAGGGAGCAAACCCAGAACCCAAGCTGAGGAATCTGCTTGGCCTCCCACATGGCTGTGCTCGTGTGCCCCAGGCATCTTGCCAGCTCATAAACAATGATGACCTGCTCTGATAGGCTCGTGGGCCTGGCAGGCAGCAGGGGACCTGGGGAAGTTTTGTCTGAAACACTGGTAATACCAGACACCCTTGGCTCACGTGACCCTGAGCACCCAGAGGGAATAGTGGGGATGAACGGACGTCACCCCTAGCCTGAGATCTTAGTGCTTCCGGGTGTGCAAGGGACAGGGGACTCCTGAGCATCATCCTGGATGGACATCCTCTCCCTAGGGGACTCTGTCACTCTGGAATCACTTAAATCTGCTCTCTTGCTGTGACAGTTTGCGTTATACTGAACATTTACAATTAAGACTCAAAACGGAGTCTAACATGGGGGCAGTTAGGGAATCAAAGTGCAGACCGGCCTTGGAGAGTCTTCAGTGTCTAATCTTCCCCCAGATCTCCACCTGGTCACTGAGAATATTTGAGTCGCCCTTCTTCTTTCTTAATGACATCTTTGAGATCTCAGCTTACTAAGATTTTTTTTTTTTTTTCTTTTTTTTTTGGTGTTTTGGGTTTTTTTTGAGGCAGAGTTTCTTTTATAGCCCTGGCTGTCCTGGAACTCACTCTGTAAACCAGGCTGGCCTTGAACTCAGAAATCTGCCTGCCTCTGCCTCCCAAGTGCAGGGATACTGAGATCTTTTTGTCTTGCCCAAATGTCACCTGGAGCCAGCCTCTCCAAGTGATCTTCCCCTCTCTTCTACTTTTGAACTGCTGTGGCCCACTGACTGCTGTGATGTATTATGCCCAACTTACTTGCACCAGGTCCAGGATTAGACGCCGTAAGCGAGGACACGGAGAAAGGCTGAGGGCTACATGACACTACTCTCTGCTTTGCACATGATACGGATGTTTCTAGTGTATGCACGCGCGCACGCGCGCGCGCACACACACACACACACACACAGGGTTGTATAGTATTTATATAGCAGGTTTCGATGTTGGTAGATAGTTGTTTGCTTTTGTATAAAATGTACTATGCACACTTACTAAGCATGTCTACTTCTACGGTATGCTTAGGAAATTGTGGTGCACACACTTAGAATGTGTAAATGCAACAGAAGGGATTGATCTGTTCCGTGGAAGCCTCAGCCATACCCAGGCTTACTGATCTCTCATGGGACCCCGGTGAGCTGTATCTCCATGGAGACTTCTAAGACTTGTGCTCAGGGCTAGACCCCCCCACCCCAACTTTATAAAGTCTTAAGAGGGTTTTCTGTCTTTCCTGCCTCTTGCTCTCCTTACCCTGAATCTCTTCCAGTGCTGGATTTGGTGAGAGTTCATGGAATGGATGAATTGGTATGCCAGTGTAGCCGAGTTGTGGTACCCAGATACATGGTCGAGTGTTATTTAGGACCCTTATGAAAAAAAAATTTTTTTTTTAATGAGATCGACATTAGAATTAGTGTGAGTAAAGCAAATTGATGTCTTCTATTGTGTTTACAGGGGTTCTGGGGTGGGGGGATCATCCTGGTACAAGAAGCTCAGGCTAGAACAAGAAACAGAGTCAGTCCCCACCCCACCCCCCAAGATGAGAGGAGTCTCTGGACAGTCTGTCTCCTGCCTAGAGCTGTAGTCCCGAGTCTTCTCTGATCTCTAGCCTGCCAGCCCACTGTGAAGATTTTAAATTTGCCAGCCTCTCCGTCATCACAGAAGGCCATTCCATCAAATCTATCTCTTTCTATATGTCTTCTTACATGTGACTGGCTGTCTCTCTGGAGAGTGATGACTTTACATCTCCCATAAGAATCGAACTCAGCTCCTCAATGCAAAGTACACGAGAACCCCTGTACCGTGTAGTAACTGTCTTTCAGTATGCAGATGAGGTGAGAGTTCATCAGTCCAAAGAGCTTCTCAACAATTCAGGTTCCTAGTCTGCAGCTCCTGAGACTGTGATGCTTCCCCTCCACCCCCGCTCCCCCAAGATATTGTGTGGGCACTGGAACCAGCACTTACAGAACACTGGGCTATCTTTACTATATGACCCTAATTCATCTCCAACTGTTAAATTGCTTTGGTTTGCAGTACTGTCAAAAGCCCCTCAAATAAATAAAAACCAACCCGCTGGCCAGGAGTTTGCAGTTCAAGTGAAAATTTCTATTTTGGAACAGCAGCACCACAGTGACCCACTGTCCTGGGTTGCATAGCATGACCCTAAAACACAAGACTTTCCTGGAACCTCAGAATGGGACCATATTTAGAAGTAAGGTTGTCGCAGATGTCATTAGCTTAGATGATGTCATTCTGGAAGAGGGTGGACCCTTAATCCAGTCTGACTGGTGGGTGTCCTTTGGGACAGGCACAGAGGGAAGGTGACCATGTGGAAGCCGGGGCAGAGCTTGGCCTTATGAAGTTGGAATGCCGAGGGGCAGCTATCAGAACACAGGGGAGGGGTGTGGACTCAGGATGCGCTCGGAATCCCTAAGAAGGAAGCCATCCTTCTCATATGTTGATTTTATCCTCTGGCCTTCAGAATTGTGAAAGAATGAATGTCTCTTGCCTTAAGCCACTCGAGGATTATGGCACTTTGCCTAGACTATCCTAGTAAACCAGGATGTCTACCTGTGGTAAGCAGGACAATGGTTGGACATACTAAACACAGCTGTCTTCAGACACTGGACAATTGACAATGCAGGTCAATGATCCTTACAGCAGGCAGACGGATGGGGCAGTATCCATGTGAACCAACACCATCCCCATCAAAACTAACCATGGAAAAGTCCGCA
>JADRCD010229131.1:0-11680 GCA_019843815.1 Montemys delectorum
TTATAAATTGTTCTGTTCAAAAAACATGGAAGGATCAATAGTATGTCAGTTGTACATCTACTTCTCAACTCTCAACTCATTCTCTCTCTCTCAGACCCTGTGAGTGATATCTGAACCAGTCCAAATAAACTTTCTGGAGGTCAAGGGACAATGAGGAGGGACTCAGAGTTAGATGTCTAAAGGAGCTGTAGACAACTGAGAATGTTCATTCCAAACAGAAGACCAACCTTCAGCTAAAAAGCTACTGAAAGATGCAAATGACAACTTGGCAACTCTCACATGCTCTGGTGAGTTAACTGAGTATTTGGAGATTTCAGCTTTTAATTTTTGGGGTGGTTTTTAATTCAACTATACTAGAAAAACCCCTGGAGTCATAAACTGTGTTACTGCCTACAAATATAACCTTATCAATTGGAATCCCTTTAAGAACAAGTGAGCAATTATTAGAAGTGTTACAGAAAGAAAAAAATATGTTGGATGGACTATGTGGAAAGTGACATTAATTTCCTTACATTGTGAATATGTTTGATTCCTTCCTAAGTAGTGGATTATTTACTTAGGAAAATCTGGGGAAAACTTAAGTTATTCTAATATCTAAAAGAACACCACAACTCAAGTGTTGTATTGATTTAAATTGGCATAGTAACACTAATTTTCTAGCAGAAGTCTCTAAAACATTTTCATATAAAAAGAATACCCAAGTTAGCAATGATAAACTGATTCTAACAATATTGTTCAGGGAAATATAAAAATTAAGTTACAAATGAAATCATGGGTCCTAGAAAGATGGTTTAGCAGTTAAAAAGCACTGATTGAACCTTCAGAGCCATTTCCCCACCCAGGCCTGATCAGGGGCCATATTCCCACCAGAATACTACAGCCAGGAGGTCTGCAGAAACCAAAAGCACAGGTAAAAATCTTTCCCAAATACCCACGCAAGCTGGGACATTCACACAGCCCAGTTGAGGTCCCAGCTCCACCTTTATTCCAGCTCTAAGATCAAGAATTGACAAGTAGGACCTCATGAAACTGGAAAGCTTCTATAAGGCAAAGGATATAGCCAATAGGGCAAATAGACAAACTACAGATTGGGAAAAAAATGTTCACTAACCCCACATCTGACAAAGGGCTAATATCCAAAATATATAAAGAAGTCAAGAAAGTAACCTGCAAAAAAACAAATAACCCAATTAAAAATGGGGTACAGAGCTAAACAGAGAATTCACAACAAAAGAATCTCAAATGGCTGAGAAGAACTTAAAGAAATGTTGAAAAGTCCTTAGTCATCAGAGAAATGCAAATCAAAACGGCCCTGAGATTCCACCTTACACCAATCAGAATGGCTATAATCACAAACTTAGGTGAAAGCAGATGCTGGTGAAAATATAGAGAAAGAGAAACACTCCTCCATTGCTGGTGGGTAAAACCACTCTGGAAATCAATCTGATGGTTCCTCAAAACATTGGAAATAGATCTACCTGAAGACCCAGCTATACTACTTTTGGGCATATACCCAATAGATGCCCCACCATACCACCGAGGTACCTGCTCCACTACATTCATAGAAGCCTTATTTATAATAGCTAGAAGCTGGAAACAACCCAGATATCCCTCAACAGAGGAATAGATACAGAAAATGTGGTACATTTACACAATGGAATACTACTCAGCTATTAAAACAAGGACGTCATAAATTTTTCAGGCAAATGGATAGAACTATAAAAGTGAGGTAGCTCCTACACAAAAGGACATGCATGTATGTACTCACTAATAAGTGGATGTTAGCCAAAAGTACAGAATACCAAGGATACTATCTACCCACCGAAAGAAGTGTAGCAAACAGAGAGGCCCACATGAGGAGACTTCAATCCCACTTAGAAGAAGGAAGGAAATAATCGCGGCAGGCAGATGAAGGGAGGGAACTGGGAAGGGGGGAAATAGGGAGTGAAGGGAAACAGGATCCAATATGGGGGCAAATAGGAGGAAAGCCCAGAGGGCCAATAGAATGAATGAAAATAAGCAGTCTCGGGGATGGGAGGTGGATTCACCTCTAGAAAGTACTAGAGACCTGGGAGATGAGAGACTCTAAAGATTTATTTGGGGTGACCTTAGCCAAAATGCTCAACATCAGGGAGAGGGAACTTGAAGAGTCTACCTCTAGTAGATAGCCTTAAGTGGAGGACAGGGTTACTAGCCTACAGTCCAAATTTCTGACCCAGAATTGTTTGCGTCTAAAAGAACAGTAGGGACAAAAGTGGAGAAGAGACTGAAGGAAAGGCAGTCTAATTTGGAATCCATCTCATGGGGAGGGGGGCGGCACCAAGGCCTGACACTATTACTGATGCTATAATGTGCTTTCAGACAGGAGCCTGGCAGGGCTTTCCTCTGAGAGGCCATACCAGAAGCTGACTGAGACAGAAGCAGATGCTTAACACCCAACCACAGGACTGAAGACAAGGACCGACCTGTAACATTGAATTAAGGGAAGGATTGAAGAAGCTGAAAGAGAGAGTGACCCCATAGAAAGACCAGAAAACTCAACTAACCCTAACCCAGACCCCTGCAGCTCCCAGAGACTGAGATACCAACCAGGAACATACATGGACAGGTCTCAGGCTTCTGGCACATGTGTAGCAGATGTCTGCCTTGTCTGGCCACAGTGTGAGATGTGCTTATTCCTAGATAGATTTGAGGCCCCACCAAAGGGGGAGGCCTGTTTTTTTTGGGGGGGGGATAACAACCAATTGGAAGCAAGGAGGAAGAGAAATGGGATGAGAAAATATGAGAGGGGGACTGAGGTCAGGGAAAGGCTGGAATGTAAATAAATGAAATAACTTTAAAAAGAAAGTTTCACTCATTTTTGAAACCAATACAGTAACCTTTCTCAACTTTGAGTCAATAAAATAAGATTTAAAAAAAAAAGTGAAAGCCACTACCAAGTACTCAGAAGTAAACCCTGAGGTGCAGCCTGAGATCCATCCCCTCCTGTGTTAATGTGCTATTCCTCAATGAAGTCTCTTTGCCTTTGCAACTTAATGTCTCTTCATTCAACATTGCCCTCTTCTTCCATTATAGTGAGTTCCTTTACTGTATAGATCCTCTTTGTGCTCACCGATGAGCTTCCAGGGCCCTGGAACAGTGCTTGTCAAGGACTTGGTGCTCAACAAATATCTATATGATGAATAAACTTTTTCTCAATATTTTAAATCTTGTTTTGTTTATATAGAAGTTTGAGTGGTAACTCATATTTTCTTGTCAAAACCTCCTGGCCCTTTCTATCAAAAGCTACTTTCTAAAACTATATATATTAATTCTCTGAGAATTCCATAGGATTTATTTTTATAATATTAATTTCTACTTCTCTCTTTTATTTCCCAGACCCATTCTGTGATTATTTGAATAGGAATGACCACCATAGATTCATGTGTTTGAATGGTTGGCCCATAGGGAGTAGCATTGTTAGGAGATGTGGCATTGGAGGAAGCATGTCACTGTGGAGGTGGGCTTTGAGGTCTTATATGCTTAAGCTATGCCCAGTGTGGGGCATAGTTGCTTTTGCTGCCTGAAGATTAAGATATGGACCTCTCAGCTCCTTTTTAATCACCATGTCTGCCGGTATGCCTCCATGTTTATATATATACATACTGCTCTTCTAGAGGACCCAGGTTTAATTCCCAGTACACACATGGCAGCTTACTGTCCTATAACTCTAGTGTTTCTTTCTGATACCCTCCTTTGGCCTCCAAGAGCACTACCCACATAAGATGTACAAACATATATTCAGATAAAACACCCAGAAACATAAAATAACATGAAAAAAAAACAAATGCAATAATGCTAAACTGCTACAGAGTACCATAGGTATGATACTTTGGTGTGTTGGTTGGGGTTTCTGGGTTCTTTTACTTTGGGCTTCCCCTAGATAACACTTTAATCACCATAGTAATAACTTGTTAAAGAATGAAATTTTTGTCACACTATTCAATTTTCACACTACTAATCATTTAGATGTTTCTAGTGATTTACATTAACTGGCTATCAAGAACGTAGATCTGTAATTTATATTCTCAGTGTCATTAAATGAATAATACTGTACTTAGTTACTTGATTGACTTCATGTGTTTGCTTGATGAACATTAATGATATGAACTTTCAGGATGCTTTTAATAAGCCAAAGACTGGAAAGAAAAAACTCAATTGAAGAATTTTCACTTCTGAGATAAATTTCCTACTCAGTGGGTGGTGAAAATGCATGACAGTGATCTGAAGAAGGAATGAGCTAACATAGGAATAAGACTTCATTTGGAGGAGTGATGGAAAAATCAACACATACGAAGACAGGAAAGCAAATAACACTAAGGATGCTTGATAAAATACATAAAGAATTGTAATTTACTAGAATTACATATAATACATGTAAGGATATATATGCAGTTTAAATAAAATTGTTACATGGGTGGCCAATGTCCCCATCCAGGCACCATAGATTATCAAAAATCCCAGTACCAAGCATGAAAACCCCCTTTTCCAAGTTGTTGGCCAAGGGAGGGTGTTCAATAATATATACAGGCTATTGCTGTGGCTCTTCATTCCTCCCTGCAGCTAAGAGTAAGTTTCTATTGCTGAACATACCTTGCATTTCAGACTTGGAGGTTCCCAGTTGGATCTGAGCTAGAATCTCCTGTCTAAGGATTAGCTTTCAATATTGTGCATGCTTTTAGGGGTGGGCAATCAATATACTCCCCATTTGATGTCTGTGAACTGCAATCTTGAGCAGAATGACACAATAACATTAGGGTACGTAGTGGTACTCATATCTTGACAGAAACCAATAGCTCTCTCATTAGAAGTAAGGTCTCCTAAACAGGAGAGGAATCATGCCAGATACCAGAAAGAAACCTAGTCAACTGCTTGGGGCTAGCGTGGTCATGGATCTTAGAGAAAAAACTTTTACTACCAGTTTAATAAACCAGCATAATTGGACTGATAACTACATTCTAAATTCTCATTCCACTTGTCCACTGATAAGTATAGCTCTCATTCCTTCAATGGCTAATTTTATGTCACCTTGACAGAGGTTAGAGTCATTTGAAAGGAGGAAAATTCAATTGAGAGAATGCTTCCATAGGATCAGGCTGCTGGTAATCATATAGGGAATTTTCTTAAATAATGATGAATAGGGGAGGTTAATCTATTTAATCCCATCAGAGCTAGTTCTACCCCTGGGCTGGTAGTCCTGGATTCTATGAGAAAGCAGGCTGAACAAGCCAAGAGGAACAGCCAATAAGCAGCACCAAACCATGATCTTTCTGTTAGTTCTTGACTCCAGATTCCTGACCAAGTTGAGTATCTGTCTTGACATCTTTCAGTATAAATAGGAATATGCAGTTTTTGCCAAATAAACTCATTTCTCTCCAAATTTCTTTTGATAATGCTATTTACTAAGACACCCCTTATTAAAGAAACTTCTCTTTGCAATAGAGACAATTACAGGTAGCTAATACTGCTAAACAGACAGAGAATTACTGATTATGGGGTGCCCATGCCAAGTTGAGACACAATTCTACAGCACAGTTCCTGCTCCTAATGGTTAGAGATGTCATGAAAGAAGGGAAGGAAGATTTTAGAGGCCAACCAACAATGAAATCTGCTGTGAGCTTGTGTCTTCTAGAAAAGACAGAGAAGCTTCCCGCATTATGTTTCAGCAGTATGGCTGCATAAACAACATACAGATAAAGTAATGTGGAAGGGGGAAATCTCATGGGACCCCACCCCTGAATGGTGAACCAAGAAGTCCTAAGAAAGGGAGAATTAGTCTTCCCCAGGGATCAGCCTCCTAATTGGTTATCTAATTCTAATTGGTTGTCCCTGAACTCACACACACATACAAATATTGGTAAGTGAACTAAGAAAATTATATTTACACATTTATGTGTATACACAGACACACAGACACACAGGCACACAGGCACACACACATACCAATTAAAGGAAAAGAGGTCATGAATTTTATAGGAAGTGGAGGAGATGCGAAGGACTGATGAAAGGGCAAACTATATAATTATACTGTAATTTTTAAAAAAATTAACATTTGCCCCCAAAATCTAAATTTTAAAAATTTTATGTAGCCAGTTGAATGAGACTTTCAGAGAACACAATAGAAAAGTTGTTTGTATTAGGAGGAGATATTCATGTCACCTTCTGATGGATAAGTTAATGCCTCCCTAAGGGAACTGGACAAATGAACACATGAGCAAAACAACAGAAAGCCGTTTCTCTTTCCAACAAACTGATGCCTGGATCCATCAATACTAAGAGAATATTGTTACTTCTCAGAAGAGCAGGCAGACTCAGCAACCAGGCCACTGTATTTAAATGTTACATAAAAGTTCCTGTAGTATAAATATCTCATGAATTCTATATTATTCATATATATGGTCTTTTTATTTTAGACATTGTTCTTCAGGAAAACATCTGAAGATATTCTCTCCTGTATTAAGTATTTGCCATGTGTGTATGTGTGTCTGTGTGTTTCTCTCTCTGTGTATGTCTCTCTCTCTCTCTCTCTCTCTCTCTCTCTCTCTCTCTCTCTCTCTGTGTGTGTGTGTGTGTGTGTGTTCAAGCTATTATCTGTTTTCTCTAAGGGTATAATAATCTTTGCTACCAATCAGTTCCCATAGGAGAAGGCAAACACTGACATCCCCTGTGATAAGCATCAGATCAGCGTGAGCCATATGAAAATGAAAGGCTCCAGTATCTTTAAGACAGTTAATTCTGGCAGTCATATAAAATAAACAATTTCACGCAGTGATGATCTTACAAGAAGTGAAATAGATGCACATGTCCATGGGCTGTGATGTAGTTATAAAAGAGAAGTAATCAGATGACTTCATCAATCAAGGAAGAAGATGGAAAAGACAGTTTCAAAGGTCTCTTATACAATGTATAAGCTACGTTCTAGGGGAAGGTTGAACAGTTCAGCAACTTTTTTGTTGTTTTGGTTTTTTTCTGGCCTTATGCACACAAACTATTAATTCCAAGTCAAGCAGGCAAGAAAAAAGCTCACTGCAGCTCAAACACATCTTAAGTAATGAACCCATCATGGAGAAAACACTTAGGATCATCACTTCTATCTGCTGAACTTGCATGAAGACAGGACTGGCATTGATCACCCCATAAACAGGGTCACTGGTGAGGTGAAACTGAGGACAACATGACCTGAGACCAGTGTCTTGAGTTAAATTTCATGAAGTGTTCACGTAAATAATCATTTAGTCACTTTCCTCCATTTACAAATGTTATTCCTGAAAAAAATTCCTTACTGTGAAGGCTAAATGCTAATTTTTGTGAAACTACTAAATAATTTATATAGATATATAAAACATGCTCATAAAAATGGAAGATGGTCGTTAAATGTTTGTATATTCCTGTTAGTAATATTGCTTGAAAATAATTTTATATAAATGATATTGCATCATTTGCTACAAATAATTTTTTTCAATTATGAAGCACTTTTTTTCTGTTCTATACTGTTTTTAATATGGATCAGTGTTGTTTATAAATGTATGCATTTTTCTCGCGTATTATGACTGGGATTTCCTTATGTCATGGAGTGTTTTGAAAAACCCAAGATCAATCTTCATTAAGAGAACAAACTCACTGTGTAATGGCTTTGTTTCTAAAAGTTCTATTTTGTATAAGTACTGCGCTTGTGAACTTTGAATTTGGAATGTAGCTCAGTGTTTATCTTCGGTGACTCTGCTTCCCTACTGCAACCAGAAGCTATGGAAAAACTAATGTTTATGTTTTCTACTTGTTCCCTGGCTCATTATTCTATTCATTTTCACAACTGAAGTAGGTGTCATGAGACCTTAACAAGAGAGGGACACAAGTTTGTAGGAATCAAACTAATGGTGATAGCAGACTTGGTTTGCGTGTATTTATTTACTTATTTACTGGTTTTTGAGGCAAGGTCTTACGTAGCATAAGGTGGCCTTGAACTCACTTATTAGTATCACAGGAGCATGCTATCACACAGGAACAGTTTTTTTTTTTTAATTTTATAGATTATATTCCTTTTATTAACACAACATATTTTCTTTTTATTCTCCAATATTCCATACTGGAATGTTTGACAAACTTGTGTGCTATCCATTCACAGTGCATTTCTTTCTTGACTAAGAGACATGCTAGGGAATTGGACAGACAGTCGGCTGAGGGGAGTAGTGGGTCTTTGAAAATGGAGTTATTTCCCTTTGGAGTATGGTGGGCCTCTACAGCAGAGCTCATGGGTATTTGGTGGTTGAAATTTATTTAATGACAAAGAATAATTCTTAATTATATCTTTGGAGAGATAGACTGGTAATGTATGGAATCTTTTCTCTTCTTTATGACAAAGTCTACAAATAACTACCTCTGTGTATAAAACTCATTTTTCTTTAAAATGGAAAAGTGCCTGTTGGTTTATGGGACCCTTGTGGCCAGAGCAGTCTCTTTTTAAATGATATGCTGTGACATTAATGGCCTAAAAATGTGAGCTTTGCAATACCCTGAATAAAAATATGCTACAGGTAGGCAGTTGCTCCTAGACACTGAAAAATTTGGGCAATATAAAAGCTGAAAGCAATTCTATCTTGTTGACTAATCCTGACCATCTTTCAACCCCCCAAACTCAAAAATAATGTTACTGCATTCATCATAATTCATGGTAGCTCCACTTAGAAGGAACTAAAAATTAGGGGTTTTTCTGTTTGTTTGTTTGTTTACTCATTTAATAAACATCTGATTGAGAATTATTTTCTTTTTCTCTTATAGATTTGAAAATGTCTACATCAGCCTCCTTTTGGAGTCTGATGTGATTAATGTGTCGATAAGATGAATAAGATCTGAACAGAGCCTCAGCTTTCCTATACCCGGATATTTATACCTCTGTCTAGGTTTGCGTTTTCTGTTACTATCCCTATAAGAGATTTCTACCTTTTTTTTTTTTTTAACCAATTCAATTTAGAACCATAAAAACCTGAATATTTGCTTCTTTACCAATGTCTGAACTTTCACTTATGGTCAGTCTTTTTGTCCTGGTGTTTCCTTTATTGTTATTAATTCTTATAATTCATGCAGCTTGCTATCCATGGCTTCCATTGCGTTTTCATTTTCCTTCGTGTCTTCTTTAGCGGAGGAATCCCTGTACGTTTTTTTAAAGTGCATCAATTGCTTCAGTAAGTTTCTGTGAATGAATATTGAAACATTTCTGCTTTCTTTTTGTTTTAAGTTTTATTTTTATTAAATTATTTTATTTATTTACATTCCAAATGTGCCTCCTTTTTAATTAGATATTTTCTTTATTTACATTTCAAGTGTTAGCCCTTTTCCTGGTTTCCCCTCCAAAAACCTCCTATCCCCTCCCCTCTCCCCCTGCTCACCCTTTCTTGGTACCCTCATCCCAACTCCCTTTTGCTTCTGAGAGGGTGCTCCCCCGCAACCTCAACTACACTCCTGCCAGCATTCTTTCCTGGTACATCAAGTTTCTACGGGATTAGGTGGACCCTCTCCCATGGAGGCCAGACATGATAGTCCTCTGCTACATATGTGACAGGTGCCATGGACCAGCCCATGTTAATTGACACTGTTGTTCTTCCTATGGGGTTGCAATCCACTTCAGCTCCTTCAGTCTTTCCCTTATCTCTTCCCTATGGGTCCCCGACCTCAGTCCAGTGATCGGCGTTAACTATCTGCATCTGTTTCAGTCAACTGCTAGTAGAACTTCTCTGAGGCTTTCTTTAATCTCATGGAGAACTTCCATAAACTTTCTGTCTTCAAGTCTGTTTTGAAGAGCTCTCCCAATGATTGCTTTCTGGTCATTTTCTATAAAAGTATACTTGGCAAGAAGTAAGATATTCTAAGGAGAACATTGTCTCTTTCAATCTAACTACCAGGGTATTAAAATGAGAATTTCTACAAGAATCTTAAACTTGGAAAAGAAACAAATGCCAGTGAGAGGAAATTTTACACAGCTCTAGTATCTTTTCAGATTTCCTTATAGGATAAGACAAACAACCAACAATGAAGGAGCAAACATGGGCAGGACCACATCTTCACCTGACTGCTTAGAAGTACATATCACTGGCTCTCTACTTATTCTTTGATTTTACTTCAGGACCCTGCCTTGGCTGTTTTCTGGGTCTCTTTGTCCGTCATCCCACTGTGGTTACACTGAATAAATTTTCCTTCTCTGCTTTTTATTATTAATCTGATTTCTCTAATTGGTCTATTAAGGACTGGTGGGACCAATTGTAACCTCCATGTTTAAAAACATGATCAAGTCTTTCTGAAACTCTTGATGCTTGGTGTGCCATGTTGTCTAGACATTAAAGGAATTGTACTACAATTACATTTATAGCAATCTTTTAAATTTGACTTATACCCATCTTTCTAAAAAGTCTAACCCATCTACTTAATTTCGTTCAACATATAATTACTAAAGGTACTTCATTGTCAGAGCCCTAAGTTCATGTTTACCAAAGTCAGATTTTGCTGTTTTATCACATTTCATGCACTAAAGGTTTTTAATTCCAGGTTTATCCTGAATGTAAAGTTAATTTTGTATTCAGAATGAATGGGGTTGAATCTAATATGTGGTTATGAGTAATACAAACCTCCAATTTGAAAAACTCAGCATCTTTATAAGCAGAAACAACTGATGTGTCTTAGATATACTTAAACTCTCTCTGATGTATTTATGTTCCATGGATGTTATAGTACATTTCATTGTCAATTTGACACAAAATAGAATCTGGGAAGAAAGTTTCAAAAGGACACCATTTACATTGGGGTAGTATGTGAGCATGTCTGTTAGTGAACGTCTTAATTAAATTAACTGGCATGATAAAATCTATCCCATTGTGGGCATCACAGTTCCCTGGGCAGAGGTTTTGAACTGTGTAATAGTGGAGAAATTGAGCTCAAACTAGTTCCTTTAAGTTTCTGTAGCTTTGACCTCTGAAAAAGATCGACTATAACCTGGAATTTTAAGCAGAATGAACCCTTTTTCCTCAGTTGCTTTTTGTCAGTATATTTGATCACAGCAACAGAAATGAAACAATACATTTGTCCTTTTCTAAACTCTATAGTCTGCTTTGTTCAGTAAGGCACGTAAATGTCAAATACAGAAGTTTTCATATATTTAATACATAATAAATAGCAACCAGTCAAAAATTAACAAAATAAACAACAAATTAACTTTCAGGACTGCACTTAGCTTTCTGTACATTGTTTGTTGACTAATCATCTTTTCTCAGATTAAAAAAATAGACTTTTTAATTTACATCAACATTCCAGGAATCTTTCTTGACATTTAAAGAGTAGTTTCATGGTGGACTATAGATCCACTTAATACTTATTACTAAAATAAAATAATCGACTTAATCACTCTTGCAATGAAAAATGCCTTTCATAATAACATGCGTTATAACTTAATGTATTCTAGCTATTCATTGAGAAACAAAGAGGCCTGAGTCTCAAAGGAATGAAGCAGAGAGTGACATAACAGTACCTCTGTGAATCCTCTGACCTCACATGCTTGCATGGATGTAAACCTATATATATACACATGCACCTAAAACACATAAACATACAAACACACACTCATACACACACACACACACACACACACACACACACA
>JADRCD010229140.1:0-16766 GCA_019843815.1 Montemys delectorum
ATCACACTGCACAGATTACAATTACCTGTAACTCCACTTCTAGGGTCCAGATGTCTTCTTCTGGCCCCCAAGAGCATGTGAGTATACTCACACAGAGACACAGACACACACACATAAAAACAAAACGAAACAAAAAACAAACCTTGAGGCCTACCATGATGTCATGCATTGTTAATATCAACACTCAGAAGTCAGAGGCAGGTGGATATCTCTGAGTTCCAGACCAGCTTAGTGTATATATTTTTAAAAATATAATTTTTAAAAAGATTCAAAGGAAGTAGCTTTCAATATATTGGAGGCTGTTGTCAGATTAATCCAACAAAGACTAAAATCCTGTGATTGTTCATAGATGACGGAACAGTGGTTAAACTGCCCCCTTTCTGATTCCTTCATCAGAACTACCACCTATTGATTGGTAATTTGCCTCTGATAGGAAATTACAAATAAAATAATGAGTTTTATATATTTTTTAATCTTTCAAATTTTATCCATCATCATTCTTTCATCTTACCCTGTTAGATTATTTGTTTCCTTTTCATTATTGATTTAGGGGAAGCTGGTCCTTTTAAGCTGTAACAATCAGCATATTTCTTCCATGCACTGTGACTATTTCCTTTCCCCGTAGTCCTTTAATGTGGTCTTTAATTATATAATCTTTTACTAGGTAAACATTTTTTGAACTTAAAATTTCTAAGTTTACATATGCCACATGTAACCAGGTAGCCATAGAGGCCAGAACTGGACTTTCAATGCCCTGGAGCTAGAATTACAGGTGGGTATGAGCTGCCGTGAGAATGCTAAGAAATGAAATGTGGATCTTCCGCCAGAGTACTACGGGTTCTCAGTTGCTGAGCCATCTCTCCATGTGGATCTTCCGCCAGAGTACTATGGGTTCTCAGCTGCTGAGCCATCTCCGGGTCATAAGAAAATTTTTATGTCTTGTGTAGTCAGTTTATGACTTCTAGTTTTCAATTTAGGAGTCACTAGTTCCGTAAGAATATATATGTGCTCTTCTGCTTCTTCTTGTTATAATTTTAATGTTACAATTACCCATGTACTGTTTATTTTGATATATTATGGAATGGAGATCTTGCTTGACTTTCTTTTCTTCATGTCCTGCCAATAAGCCTGATGTGATGCTGTTGTAATGTGGTAGCTTCCAGAAAAACATGGGCTGGCCTGGGATTGATCAGTCTCTAGTCTTTCCTTCAGCTCTCAGCTCTGAGGTTACAGGCGCATACTACCACACCCAACATTTATGCAGTCCTCGGGTCCAAACTCAGGTTCTCTAGCATGTACAGCAAAAGCTTTATTCACTGAGCTATCCCCATAGTTCCTAAAAGTTAAAACATTCACAATCCTACTTAAAAGCTTCCATAGTGTCTTACTCACTTTTACGTTGCTGTGAAGAGACACTATGACCAAGGCAACTCCTATAAAAGAAAGCGTTTCATTGGCGGTTTGCTTATGAGTTCCATAGGTTTTAGACCATTGTGATCGTGGATGGGGATCACAGTGACATGTGCGGAACTAGAGCAGTAGCTGAAAGCTACATCCTGATCTGCAAATTGACAAAGTGAGAGATTGGGTCTGGTGTGGACTTTAGAAACCTCACAGCCTACCCCGGCACACTTCCTTCAGCAAGGCCACACCTCTTAATCCCTCTAATCCTTTCAAAAAGTTCCACTCCCTCTGATTAGGCTTTCAAACAGCCAATGGGGACATTCTTATTCAGAACGCCACAGAATAGCTTTGTGGTTTACTAATCGCTGCTGCTCTGTTCCCAGGGAACCTGGGTTCAATCAGGCAAACCTTTTGCACTCCATGCTGGAGGCAGCTGCATCTGAAAAGGCACCACTGGAATGTGGTGCCCAGTCCCAGAGGCTGGAAGCAGCCCTCTCGGGAAGCTGGTACCCCAGCTTTTCACTGAGGAAATTGATGCTTCTTTGGCTGACCCATATCTGCTCTGCTAAAGGACTTTTGGAAGAGAGCTTAGCACAGCATAATTTGCCTGCTTGGCAGCCCTGTTTCTTTTTTCGCCAAGAAGCAAGGGGTTCATCAAGCCGAAGTTGAACCTTCAGCTTTCCTTGAAAAAATCATAGTGGTTGTTGTAGGGCTCAGCAAAGCCTTTGAAACTTTCAGGCGTGCCAGGCAAATTATAACTTGGTTCCTGAGTGAAATATGAGTTTCTTTTTGAGCTGCTTGCCGTCCTGGGCCTAGAGTTCCTGGGCTTACACAACCAGCACCAGGCGTATTTTTGGTTCACAATTATTTATGATGTTCCTTGTTTCCAGCTTTAATATACATCTTATTTTTATTTGTATAATTAAGCCAAGAGAACCTAATCAATAAGTCTAGTCAAGCTGAAGTTAAATTACATAAGAATTACCAAGTGAGTCCTGAAGAATTGTTTTATAAACCTCGGATTTTGGTTTTACTGTCCAGTAAAACCCCAGGTCTCTTTCTAATCAAATGTGACAGAAATTCATGAAAATTCATGAATCGTCTTTAAGTATGACCTTTTAATAACATGAAAGTTTCTTTCACCAATCTGCATATTCTTTTGAGTGCCTCTGAGTTTAGGGATGCTTAACCTACTGCTGTGCAAATGGTTCTTAACCTGTGGGTCACAACCCTTTTAGCAAACCGTTACCTCTACAAATATTTACATTGCTACTCGTAGCAGTAGCAAAGTTACAGTTATGAAGTAACAACAAAGATAATTTTATAATTAGGGGTCACCACAACATGAGGAACTACAGGCTGCAGAATTCGGAGGGTTGGGAAGCACCATGTTAGATTCGGTCATGAGAGGAACAGTATCCCAGAACCTGAAGGCCATGGCGTCTTACTGTCAAGGCTGGGTTATGGTCAGCACCCAGCTCCCAGCTTCTGCCTGATCCTGGCACTCATTAAGCTACCACACCCATCCACTTCCCATTACTCTTACAGAGGATAGAACACTGAGGTACTCCTGAATTACTAAGCTGAGAATCCGGAGGTAGCACACACAAATGCACAGTCCTTAATTAAAATAGTTAAGCAGCCTGACATAGTGGCTCCTGCCTGAAATTCCAGCACTTGGAAAACTGAAAGAGAAGGATTACCTTTAGTTCAAGTCTGGCTTATTCTATACTGTGAATTCTAGTTTAAGGAGTACAACCCTGTCTCTACAAACTATTATTAATAAAAAAATAAATACTATTGTGTAAATAGTACTAAAAATTAATTCTTTGTTTTTTAAAAAAAATAATTTTAGTACACTTATTGAGAGAGCGAATAAGAGAACACACACATTTCTGTGTGCCCACACACATGTGTGCATGTGCGAGCAGGTACATATCCATGTTGTAGTGTGGAGTTCAGAGAATAATTCGGGCCTTGAATCAGTTTGGGGTAACTTAAACTGTGACTTTTCCTCTGGAGCCAACATCGACATGATCAGCGTTCAACATCATTTCTGTGAAGTGCTAGATAGTTTCAAGTCTGACTGGGCAGCATATTAGTTTCTTTGGAAGCTGCACCTAATGTCACAAGTTATGTTCATTAACAGACATTTATTTTCTTGGACTTCTGGCCTCTGAGACAATATCTACCCCATGTTTGCACCCTGGCTTCATGTGGACGCTACAATTCTGTGCTTTCCCCTAGTCTCAGTTGTGATCCACACGTGGTATCCCCATCTTCCCTCTGCATAGTTGTGTGACCCCCTCTTCTTATGTAGACACTAGCTCTTAGACAAGAGACAAACTTCAGTCTGCTATGACCTCATCTTAACATGCTTACATCCACAAAGATCTCATTTCTAAATAAGGTCACTAATTGTAATGACATTCGGAATGGAAATGAACTTTTGGGAGGCATCCTTCAACACAGAGCATGCAACCTTGACTCTGTTGTAACTACTCTTTTACAACAGTAAAGAAGCCAGAGAAAACATAGGAATGATTGAAATTTTAATATCTGAATTTTATCATAAGCTTAAACATACTCTTTTTTTCAAAATACTTTTTTTTTTTGATACCGTCTTAGTATGTATCCCTGGCTGGCTTGAGACTTGCTATATGTCTAGATCATATCTCCCAGAGGTCTGCCTGCCCCTGTCCCCAAATGCTGGCAATAAAGTCTTTCTTCTGATTTTTACACAGGAGTTCAACGGAACACTCTTGGTTTGTAGATCTACAGTATTAATGGGTAAGCAGAGAACTCTAGGGTAATATTTCTTCCTCCTGCTCATAAACACAGGAGCCAAATTCTGAGTAAACTTGTTTGTGATTTACATTAAGAAACTTTCACTTGATAACCCCATGTTCCAGCAGAGAGGAAGCCAGGCTGACCCTCCGTGAGACCTGTTTGGCTGTAACATCCCTTATTGTCCTCGCCAAACTTTTGGTGAGGATTTAGCTGTCCAGATTAAGAAGTGATGCAGGCTTAAATGAAGAACACGGCCTAAAGTCTGTGTGTTAAAGGATTAGAGCATTTCCCTCTGGGTTTGGAGTGCACTGTGCCAAAAGTTTGAGTATACTTGGGGGGAGATTTTAAATGAAAGGCATCTTGTGACTTAATACCACATGGCATTCTGGGAAGATATTGTCAATCCCTAGACACTGGGCAGAGGCCAGATATTGAACATCTGAAACGACTTTATCTTCGAATGCTAAGACTAACAAAGGCATCCAGGGCCAAAAAAAAAAAAAAAATTCTAAACTATCTGATTTATTGTGCAAATTGCTTCTTGTAGAAGGTATGTGATGTTACATATGAAATTATCGTTAAGGGTTGTGATTCTGTAGTTGACTTTTCTAATCACAGAGGCAAGATGTGCTCATAATAGACAAAAGCAATGCCAAAATGAATAACATAAAAATCAAAATTCCTCACAATCCCAATTCCCAGAGATAATTTCTGAAAAGATTTTGGTATTCATTTTTCCAACCATCTTCCAAACCATGTGATTGCAAAGGATATGCAGTAAATTCATTTTGCATGATTTTAAAGAGACTTTGAGAAAAACCTCACGAGCATGGAGAACAAGAATGATTCAGTAGGTGTTATGTCTAATTATGCACTGAACTTGCCATGTGTTGATAGTAGATGTTGTGGTCACAGAATGAATAGACTGGCACTAGTCTGAAACTCCTGCTCCGATTTCCCCCTTGCTTTCCTAGCCTAGGTTCTGAGTGCATGTGGGTAGAAGAGGAGACAATGGACCTACGGAGGGCAGGTCCCTCTAACCACTGCACCAGCCCTGGACTCTGAAGAACACATTTTATATACAATAAAATTACACCTAGTAAAAAAAGGGGTACATACGTAGTTTGGGTTTGTTTCATTTCTAGTAAGTGCAGAAAGACTTAGTAGATACCTGTACAATGAATGAGGTCTCATTATTTAGAAAACGCTGTCTCCCTCGGGTTGTGCCTCCTTCTTCACTGACATCAAAAGTTTAACATGGTTTATCGTCTGCCGCACATGTAAAGGTGTCATCGTGCTGAGAGTTGGGAAATTCTTTGAGCGAGCTTCAGTTTGATTTAGGAAGGACTTTGCTGGAGGATTGCAAGTGTGTTTTGTAATGACTACTGTAGTTTATGGGCACAACCGCCCAGAGCACAGCAGCTGAATTATTACAGTTCTTACACAACAAGGACATTTCTTGTATGAGAAAGTAGGTGGATAATCCCATTTGTACACAGAAGTGGATAGGCAGTCTTCATACTAAGAATGAGCCTACAATATGCCAACATACTTTATTACCAGTGTTTTAGGAAGTAAAACGGGCTTTGCAGCAGCGCCCACCAAGATGCAAATCCTTTCTTCTTGTTATCTGTGGGGCTTTAGGGAACTTTCCCCCCTCTCAGATTACCTACTCCCTATATCTTTCTTTTTCTGTCTTTACATTAACCTTCAAGTGTACCTCGGTGATTGCCAGCGTGGTAAATATGCTTGAACAGTCAGGAGGGAGCAGGGTTTAGATGGCAGTGTCTTAGAGAAGAGACTGCCTGTAGGAACATTACGGATGTTTTACAAAGCATGATGTGCACATGGCAGCTCAGAGAGTTTGATGGGGTTGAATAATGTGTAAAATCAAGGGCAGAGGACACCAGGGAGATGGGTCTCGAGTATAGACGCTCTTTTCCAGTAAGGCACTCCCATGTACTGGGCAGAAGCTGGATTCCTCATTAATTAAGTGTGTACACAGAGGGATGAATGAGCTTCGTAAAACACACCAGGAAATCCACACAAATCATTACTAGTGCTGTTCTAGAGTCAAGAGTCAAATGTAGTCCAACTTAAAAGTAACAAAGCCATAACAAATATTTGGAAACTATCTCAATCCATTTGGGCTACTATAACAAACTATGTATGTATTACATAATTTATAAGTAAGACAATTTTTAACTTGGAGAGGACAGAGCATTCCAGCCATCAGAAAACCCAAATTATGTACAAAACTCTAAAAAGACAACAGACACAGAACAAATACTATTTAACTATTTTTATACAGTGATCTAGCTATCTTGAATAAGCTTTCATTATGGAGCTTTGGAACAACAAAATTTATATGATTCTCTAAAGTATAATAAGGCTTCATTGATCTTCAACGTAATGTCATTAATTCACCGTTACAATGATTAGCATTGTTTGTCTCATTTCTAAGCTAATTTGGTTGCGATGGTTATTAACCAGGCGAGGGGAATGGACTGTAATGGCATAACTTCGTGCCCTTTAGTTACATCCCTTTTCTATATCTAGCTGAAAATCTCTTTTATTCTCAATATTTTGTAATTCTTATATTCTTGACTCTTTGTTTTGTTGGCTTGTTTTCTTTCTTCCTTCTTCCTTTCTTTCTTGTGTATGGAGAGAGAGAGAGAGAGAGAGAGAGAGAGAGAGAGAGAGAGAGAGAGAAAGAGAGAGAGAGAGAGAGAAAGAGAGAGGTTTGCTATGAATCCCAAACTGACTGACTTTGAACTCACTTTATAGCCCAGACTAGTCTTATGCCTCAAGCTTTCAGAAATCCTCCTGCCTATTGTATGTCATGTATAACATTTTTCCTTATCATTATTCATAAATAACAAATTCTAACAACCTTTTCATTATATTATACAGAATGACTAGATAGTGTTTTGAGTTCTTCTTGGTTTTTTGAAACTAGAATTAACTATTTCCAGCTATGTGTGGTGATGCATGCCTGTAACCCTAACTCTTGGCCAGCTAACGCAGAAGTCATGAGTTTGTCAGTCTGGGCTATAGTGAGACGCGGGCTTGAACATATTTTGAGGGTGTGGAGTGAGAGGGGAAGAGCTTTTCCCCAAGTGAGTACTAAGGAGATTCTTCTAGAAATTTCTGTAACTGTGACCATTTTAGGTCTATGTATTTGTTAACCTTTGCTAAAGAAACAAAAATACTCAAATAATAATTGCTCGAGTAAACATTATTTCTCCTGTTTCTATGGGCTAGTGTGGCTGGAGTGGGGTGGTCTAGGATACCCACTTCACACATGCACATGCACACACAAACACACACACATGCATATACACATACAAAGTACACATATACATAAATACACACATAAACACACACAGACATATACATATACATACACACATACACACCCATACACATACACATACATATACACACATACACAGATACATACACACACATCTGCACACACAGACATACACATATACACACAGAGGGACATACATATACACTCACATATACACAGACACACACACACACACACACACACACACACACACACACTGAGGCTCTCATATAGGAGACATGGGTGATAAGGTTGGCTTTGGTCTCCTTCCACGTAGTATCATTCTACAGCAAGCCTGGTTTGGTTCATTAGGCTTCCCAGTAGCAAAAATAAAAAGGAGTAAGTATCCCACAATCAAGGTTTCTCCCCACACACTTTCTACATATGTCATATTTTTCAATATCCCATTGCTCAAAGCAGATGACAAAGCAAAGCCCAGAGTCAAGGGTAAAAATACAGTGTGACATTTAGACTAGCAGGGGCTTTGAGAAATGTGGAGCTGATCCCAGTCAGCTACAGTGGAAAGTATTGTGCCTGTATAGTGAGAGGTTGTCTGATGCTTCAGAGGATGCTATTCTTTCAGGCAAGATGTATCACACATAATGTCTATAAAGTTTGAAGAAACCCATAGGTTTCTTTGGTATGGTACAGGTTATGACTGGTTTCACATTGCGTATAAAACCTTTTCCGACCTCAGGAGAGAACCTCTGAACATGATCTTGGTATGACATGTATGTAAACTCATGTATATCTGTGTAAGCACTCTGGCCTTTTTTGAGAAGACTCGAAATCAGTTCTTTCTTCCTTTCTTTGAAGGTAGAGTCTTGTGAGCTTGCCCTGATCTCTGCTTGCCTGGACGTCACTGTGTTGTAGCTGAGGCTGCCCTTGCACACGTGATCCTTCTGTTCCTATGTTCTGAGTGCATTACAGGCATGAACTGCCATGCCCTGCTTTGGATTTAGAGTTAATTTTTCTTGTAAATTAAAATATACTTACATAGTTTTTCTCTTTCCCCCTTCTCCCTCCAACCCTTCCCATGTTCCCTTGCTCTCTCTCAAATTCATGGCTTCTTTTCCTTTAATTGTTATCATTCTCTCTCCCTCTCTCTCTCCCTCTCTACCCACTCCCTCTCCCTCTCTTCTCTTCTACCCTCCCTCATGATACAACCTGCTTGTTGCATATAATGTGATTTGTATGTATATAATGTCAGGACTGAGCACTTGATACCAGATAAATCATTGAAGTTGGTTGGCTCTTCCTTTGGGGAATATTATTTTTCTCTCTCAGCATTCCCTAGTTGCCATATTTCTTTGTCTAGGATTAGGGCCCATGTTGTTGTTGTTTGTTTCTTTTTGCTATTTAATACAACATCTTGTCCTATGTACCCAGAATGCCCTTGAAATTTTGACAATTCTCCATGACTCAGTCTCTCAAATATTAGGATGGGAAACATGTACCACTATGCTTGACTCTGTTCTTGCAATATTTTGTGTTCATACCTCTCTGTTATACCTATGTAGCTTTGGGGTGTCCAACTAGCTGTTTAATGCAGTGAGGGGCAAAGGCAGGAACTTGTTAGAAAAATTTGTAATTCTTTTAACCATGGGTCAGTTTTGTTGGCTTCTTAAGAATTTTCTTTTGTTTTGTTTTGGTTTACTTTGGTTTAGTTTGGTTTGACTTTATTCAAGACAAGTTTTTCTTTGTAGCCCTGACTGGCTGTTGTGGAACTCACTCTGTAGAGCAGGCTGGCCTTGAATGAATTCAGAGTACTCCTTGTCCCCGCCTCATAAAATCCCTGCAGGGATTAAAATTGTGTCACCATGTCCAGCTTCAGCCATGCTACTTATACATCATGTTTTCATTCAGTGAAAAGTGTTAAGACCTATAAATGTCTTAGAAAAAATTCTAGGTATGCATATATAAAAGCTCAGTTGGTAGAGTGTCTACATAATGTGTACAATGCCTGGAGTTCAATACTCAGCACCGTCTAAAACTTGGCAAGGTAATTCACACCCATAGACTCAGCACATGAGGGGTGAAGGGAGCAGCATCAGAAGTTGAATGTCTTCCTCAGCTACACAGAAAGCACTCATGATATCTTGGCTAAGAATGAAGGGCGAGGAGCAGGGGAGACAAGACTGTGTAGTGCCAAATGCAGTGACCCATGGCTCTCAACCAGCTCTGAGGCAGGACGTTGCTCAGGCAGAAAAATCAAGAGTTCAGGGGCAGAGTGGGTTACATAGTAAGACCCTGACTCAAACTAGCCAACTGACAAAAGAAGCAAACATACATTATGCGTCTATAAAAATGATGTTTTAAAATGCACATTAGCAATTCAGAAAATTCCCTTCCTATCTGAGTACCATTTCTTTTGAAACATACTTAAATATTTACTGAATACTTCTCAACATTATACTTGTACATTCGTTGAATTTCACAAATGTGCCTGGATGACGAATACTAATAATTTTTGTGGCCACTGTTACTGGAATAAATAGGTTGATCTTATGTCTTTCATAAGTTTCAACACACTTGTATGTGTATGTACTTTTATGTTTACATATATAACATTAAATGTATATGGATATCTGTGACATTTTATGTTTTATCTGATACTGAAATACAAATACATATGTGTGAAATTCTATGTTTTATTTGACATTGCACGGGCAAGGTTCTTCAACAAAACCTTCAGATTTTTCCACGTCCCTTTGGCACTGGTGTGATAAATTCTACCAGGAAGAACTTGGTTCCAAGAGAATTCTTTAAGTAGAGATCAATATTCCTCAAGCTTGTATGTTCACAGAGTAACTGGAGAATATCAGTCCTTTCTCATCTAGTTCCACTGAGATCATCTAGATGTGCTTAGATGTGGGGTCCCCGGTGCAAGAACATTATGTAGCCAGTATCTACTGTATTCCCTGACATGATGCTTCAATTTGACAGAATGATCCAGAGAAACACTGATCGGTAAGGTCCCGTGAGTCAGGTAGGCCATTAGCTGAGTTTGAGTTGCATTCTTTCATTCTCTCGTCATCAGTTAATCTACCTTATGTGCTTTGTGGGAAGTTCCCATGAAATAAACTGTCTGTAAATCATTAAGAACTATAGAAACACAAAGTTTTATATAAATGTCCTTGAGAGATGCCCCAATAGAAGGGCCTGACATAGTGATCTTAAATTCCTAATGATGCATTCATAAAAATGTAAGGGTATTGTTTTTTAGATTTTTTAATTCATTTTTAAGGATTTATTTACTTATATACTTATATAGATATGAGTACTTGTTTTGTAAGCATATTCACACACTAGAAGACAGCATCAGGAAATTGTGAGCTGCCATTTGAGTGCTGGGAACTGAGCTCAGGACCTTTCAAAGAGCAGTGAGTGCTTTGACACATTTCCCCAGCCCTGAGAACTATTCTTGGTACTTCTCCTGTGTCTTTAAGTGTAGGAATATTTGGGAAGTATCTCAGGTCTGGAAACAGTCATAATCGTTCTGGATTGAATAAAGCTAGGAGCTAAGTCTAGTCATGTGGTTCTTATCCTCTTCATTAGGAGACCTCACCTCAAAGAAGAATGGATGGGGTCTGTGGATCCCCACCCTGGCGGGCATTCTAAGATGAATTAACCTTTTTCTTTTGCCTTCTGTCCCCATTTCCCTGACTCCACAGGACTTGAATTCTTTCTCACACTTAGTCTGGATTCTTTTACTGTCTTCTAATTATATTCATAGCCTTGGCTTTCAGGCCCAGGCATCCTTTAAGTCTAATTTATGGGCTATTTTGAAAGAAATTTCCTAGCATTTTATAGGGACTTTATTTACTTTAATGAGACCTCATCAATGTATTCGTTACAAAGAGCCTCACTGGTTTGCTTTTCTGCTCTGGGCACTCACTGGCCTTCTTTCCCCCTCTGCAGGAAATTACATTGCGGGCAGAGGTCTCACGCAGAGAAAAGATGTCTCCTTATTCAATGGAAGCAATTTCTGCCTTGTGTGTTGCTTCAACTATCACAACATTCTCAAGCATGAGCTTCACTCTCTTGATTAATATTTATAGCCTCCTCATTGAGCACCGGTAATGTCCGTGGCTGCAGGGCTGAGTGCTGTACATGGCAGACAGATGAGTGGGTACCGCCTGTTCACTCATAGAGGCCAGAGTTGTGCAGTGGTTCAGATGTAAAAATAAAACAAATCCTACTCTGTTGTAGGCCAGGGGAACATTGCCATCCTGCATCAAGCCAGTGCTCAGTGAGCTGACGGACTTCACTGGGATCTGAGCACAGGACTGGCTCAGGGTCCACTTGCTACTGTACTGTCTTGGGATTTTTGACACCTCCTTGAGATTGAGATTGCATATATCCTTCCTGTAGTACAGACACTGAGGGTGGTTGTCTGGGCTAGTCAAAAAAAGCACAAAGGACACAATTTGTGATGCTGCCTTCAAGACATTTTTGCGTTCCTATAGGGTTTCATGCTGGGATACTTGCTCCCTTTGGAAAGTAGAGAATTCTAAGAGCAGGTGAGAGTTATAGACCCTGAAAGACAATGCCCATGACTCAGTTGGCTCCTCCGCATACCATGCTTAGGGTGGCACAGCACTGTACTACACCTCTGTGAACTTGGGATAGGAGGACTGGGCAGAGTGGAATAACAAAACCAAAGGAAGAGGTCAGACAACCTTGTAAACGTAGAGCATCTATGTAAGCTCTGTTCTCCTCTCCAGGGACTAGGTGACTTCCCATGATCACCTTGTAGTTTGTCTCCAGGGACTAGGTGACTTCCCATGACCACCTTGTAGTTTGTCTCCAGGGACTAGGTGACTTCCCATGACCACATTGTAGTTTGTTTCCAGTTTTACAGTTAGTTAATTTATTTAGTCACTTATTATGACTTACATAGTTGAAATACATCTTAGAGAATCTTGAATATACCATTTAAGACATCATTGAATGCCGCCAAACCTTGGTAACTAGGTCAGATGCTGCCTTTTACAAGACATTTCCCCTCTGATTCGAGCAGATGCCATGAATATTTCTCTCCTTGGCTTCCTCACTTTCCAGTGTTTACAGAACTTGTATTCTGTTAACACATAATGAGATGACTTATGTGGAAGTTTTATTTTCTGTTCTTCAGGTCTTTGAACTCTTAAGCTTCCAGGATAGGATCTTGAATGTTACAGACAGTTGGCGGCATATTACAGAAGATCCATCCAAAACCAACAACCAAACAAGAGGTCACGCCATCTGTACATGAGCCACCTGCTGCATATGACAAAGGTCGTATGAATTGATGAGCAAGGGAAGAAACATGGAAGTACAGTGATCCATTGCAACAGCCGGGAAAAAACCTAACACAGCAATAAACATTGACAGAAATTCCCAATCTGTCTGAGCCTGGCCTGCAGCAGAGTTACAACCAGAGAAACTAGGAAGCAAGTATCTGAAGCTGCACACAGGTGGAGAAAGCTCCCAGCCCCATTCACCAGAACTGGGAGACCATCTTCCACCTACTGCCACTGTCAAGACTCTTGGACTGGGCCATTCTCACTTGTAGCATCATATTCTATAGTGAGATTAAAATAAAAAGGCAGATACGTTTTCATAATTCTCATAATTGTATGTTGCCTGGGCGTCACATTCTGAACACAGGTGGGACCTTCTCCCAGTCTGCTTTGAGGAACTTTCCAGTTGCCAACCTTCCTTGGGCTCTTTTTTTTTTCCCCTCGAGACAGAGTTTCTCTGTGTAGCCCTGGCTGTCCTGGAACTCACTCTGTAGACCAGGCTGGCCTCGAACTCAGACATCCGCCTGCCTCTGCCTCCCGAGTGCTGGGATTAAAGGCGTGTGCCACCACCGCTTGGCCCTTCTCAGGTTCTGAAGGTAGTCTTGGGGGCCAGTCACTGTGAAATGGAAGAAGAAACAAGAGTTTGAGGGGACAGGCCATGGATGCAGGAAGGCATGGCTTGTAGGAGCATGAGGTGGCCATTTGCACTGTAGAGGCAGGCAGGAAGCAGCCAGCTATTTGGAGATCTCCCTAGTACCTTAAACAATGCAATGGTATGTGTGTAAACGAACTGCAAAGACAACAAACACTTCTATGTGGAAGACAAGGAAAATCTTTTACCTAACAACATCAATCTTCTCTCCCCTCGAAATCTATTAATAAGTTACCAAATTAAGATTCATGTTTTATTTCCATTCCCTGACAGTTATTGCCTCTGTTCATTGGTATTGTATACTTGCAGATTTCTTGTCCTCCTTAAAGTTCTAAGAAATCCTTTTCATTAAGTCAGGCAAAGGTAACTAGATGTGGCCAGAGTGTACATCTCCTTGTTTCTTTGTGTTTCTCTGTGCAGGAGCACAGCATTCAGGAATGGCTGCTGAGCCCTGGGAAAAAGTATTTTCTGGTTCAACTTGTGTAGCTTTTTAATCGGCTTCTTGCCTCCAAGCCTGGGAGAGCTCAATACAATCTATCCAAGTGTGGGGTGGTGGGGGAGTCAGCTCCCAGTGCTGGTGGTTCTCCAGGAGCTGGACTCATGCCTGGTTGCTCCTGGGAATTGTGCTGTGGCCAGTGCAGCTGTGCTCTTCCTTAAGCGGTGGCCAAGAAAACTCCCTTTCTATGAGCTGCCCTTTTAGCCCATAGACACAGAGGCACCAAGGACATTGTAGGGGGATTCAAATGTTCCCTGCCCCATAAGTATGGCCTCTTGGGGTTGTCTTTCCTCTTTGCCTTAGGCTGGCCTGCAGTTCCCATAGATTACAGAAGACTAGAGTTACGTTTTGTTCCCTTCAGGGACAACATGCTCACTCCCAAGGAGGTAAAGAGAAAGATATCTGCGTAGAAGAATAGAAAATAGGCCTCCTTTGTCCTTTCAGCGGAAGAGCTAAAGCAAGACAGGGGAGCCTGAGTTGAATCTGTAGCTTCAGCCCGTGCCCCACCTTTAATTTTTCCACTGCACGGACCTCCACTTTCAGAATGAGGCTCTAACCAGATGATCCCCGAAGCCTTTCCTCACCTTGCATTCTGTGGTGTTGTCTTGTTTCCTTCCATGGGATGAAGGAGAATGCATACATTCCAAATTAACCGCTAAAGAGTAAGTTCCAAGGAGTATCTGGAGGTCTCCAGCTCAAAGACAGATACTATTCATCTTTTAGAGGACTTCTCAGGGAAAATAAAGTACAAGTGAACTCTAGGAGATAGAACTAGTCCTGGTTTGTCTATGCAATTTGGAAGCCATCCCCTGAAGTTAGGTAGGGGTCTCTCATGGCCATAAATGAAGGGTTAAAATGGTAACTTCTAGGCTGAGCTGCCACTGCCACTGCTTTGATGGTTTATTTTTTTAGACAAGGTCTCATGTAGCTGAGGATGGACTTAAATTTTAGTTTATCTGCCTAAGCTTCTTATTGAACAAGCAAAGGCTCCCTACTAGAAAGATGGGGGCACAGGTTGAAATTAAACCAGTTAAAAATAAAAAGCAAAGCAAACAAACAATACTGTCTTGTTTGTTTGTTTGGTTGGTTGGTTAGTTGGTTGGTTTGGTTTTTAAAATTTCTGCTTTTGAGGTAGGGGAGAATAATGTCTCAGTATGACTACCTATGACTAAGTATGACTATCCCTCCTAACATACACTGGCTCTTGCCTCTTGGTTAGACTGGTCCATCTTGTCTAGCTCCTGACTACTAGGGATATAATGCCAACCATATGTGAAGGAAAAGGGGAATCATAGAGATACTTGGTAAGAGTTGGCATCTATATGGTCATGTGTGTTGTTTGGACTGAAATCTCATAATATCTCCAGGCAGTTTAATTCTGTAGCAGGACTAACATGAATAATTAAACAAAGCAAAGATGTGACGACACTGTGCTTATGGTACAACACAGCTGTGATTTCAGGAGCTCAGGAAAGAAAAGGAGTTGGGGCATCTGTCACCACAGAAGCATGCTTATAACAAATGATGATTTAGCAGACTCACAAAATACTGTAGAGCAGAGGCTTCAGGGTGTGCCCTGT
Source organism: Montemys delectorum (assembly GCA_019843815.1). Taxonomy (NCBI): domain Eukaryota; kingdom Metazoa; phylum Chordata; class Mammalia; order Rodentia; family Muridae; genus Montemys; species Montemys delectorum. The sequence goes on from JADRCD010229140.1 coordinate 15,563, forward strand.
CAGGAGAGAGAGGGCTGCCAAGTTGCCATGGAGTAGTATCGAAGGATTTGTTGATCAAGTCATGGGCATGGGCATCTTACAAACTGAAGTTCTGTGCCACAGTGGCTCATCCACATTGCCTTCCTTCTAATTGAAAATCGGATACTTTTTAAAATAATTGCTCATAGCCTACAGAAATGAAGACCTGAAGGCTTTCCTATTACTGAATGTAATAGGAATTGTACCTTTGAAAGGACCCCGCCCCCTTGCCTCTTCTTATTGGGCAAGGCTTAAAAAGTAATGAGAGTGTGAAGGAGTAACTGATTTTCTGATGCTAGACGCTGGGATTTCTGTTGCAAAAGGATTCTCTTTTCTTTGATCCGGGATGTGATGGCTTTTTGTTCCCCAGCAGTACAGGGATGCTTTTCAATGGCTTCCTCTCTCCCTAGTGGCATTCAGTCCTGAAGAAGCATTTGCATAGCAAGCATGCTCGGCTTAGCCCGTGAGAAGTGGAGCAGGTTAAGCTCTGGAATAATCTTGCTGCCAGCAAAGATGATCACGGGGTCTAAATGTTACAGACCTTTGAAGCCGAGCCTCAGCCGCATAAGCAATCCTGGATGTAACTCTACAGAGCACTCCAACTGACGTGGTTCACATGCTTTGACTTCTAAAGTCTCCAAGAAGAATTGTTAATTTGTGCTTTTGTTCTGCCATTTGACAACGTTTGTAGGATTTTGGAGGTTTCTTGAGGGGAGGGGTGCTTTTCTTAGTTTAGGGGCGGGGCATTATAGCTCAGTGACTGCAGTGTTTACTTAGAATCTCTAAGATCTAGAGTTTGATTCTCAGAGTTTGCAAATCACAACAGATTGCCTTGCAATGCCACTCCCCACCCTTGTTTTTTAGCTTGTGCAATTCAGTTTACATTCATAAACATCCCAGGACTAAGGATGTAGTAGTATTGGAAAACTGGGTTTGGTGGCTGGAGCAGTTAGTTTTCGCTGTCACCTTGACACAACCTAGAATCTCCAGGAAGGGGAGAGATTTTTTTATGAGAGTTATCTAGATATCTGGTTATCGAGATCAGGTTCACATGAGGGTATGACAAAACAGGGAGGGGATGAGGTGGAGGGGGGATAGGGGGTAGGGACTGGGGTGGGGGGAATCTTGTTAATTGAGGTGGGCAGACAGAGTCCACTATGGGCAGTTTTGTTTCCTAACAGGGATG
>JADRCD010229141.1:0-20025 GCA_019843815.1 Montemys delectorum
ACTGGACTAAGGGGTGACCTCACTTAGAATATACTGAAGGAGAAAGGACTCAGATTGCTAGCCACTCTACCAACTATTACCTGGAGAATGAAGGACAATGGCACACACAAGAAGGAAAAATTATACTCCCCAGAAAGCAAAAGATTTACTAGACTAAATGCACATATGAATTCATTTAGGGGATAAAAAGCTTGTCCAAGCAGTCAAGGGACCTAAAGTTTATATAATAGACCTCAGGTTTTGAGCCAGAGAGATAGTAGAAAAGTGTAAGGTATGCCGACAAGTGAATGTTTATGCAGTCAAGCGTAAACAGGGCAAAATACCTAGGGGAGAGTGGCCTGGAGTACATTGGTAGGTCAATTTTACACAACTTAAGCCAAGAAAATATGGCTACAAATACCTTCTAGTGTTTGTGGATAGTTTCTCTGGATGATTTGAGGCATTCCCCACCAAGCAGGAAACACTACCATGGTAGCTACGAAGATAATAGAGGAAATTTTGAGAATGTCCAAGGTAATTAGACAATGGTCCTGTTTTAGTCTCTAAGATAAGTCAGGGATTGGCAGAAATATTGGGAACTAACTAGAAGCTCCAATATGTGTACTATCCCCAGAGCTCAAGGTAGATAAAGAGAATGAACAGAACCCTAAAAGAGAACTTAACTAAATTTACCTTGGAGACTGGTCCTGACTGGTTGATGTTCCCTCTCCTGACCCTATTCTGAGCCTACAACACCCCCTACCATTTTAACCTGACCTCTTTTGAGATCCTGTATGGGACCACCACTCCCTTGATCCTAGCTCTTGATCCTCTCAGAGGGACTTTTCAGGCTGACAAGGATCTTATTGCTAAATTGCAAGCTTCCAGATCAGGATCCAGGAATTGAGGCCTAAACTTAGTGCCCTGTATAACACAAGTACCCCAAGTTAGAGATTGGGTATATGTTAAAAAGCATCATGCTGAAAACTTAGAAGCCAAGTGGAGAGGGCAATTCCTGGTGTTGTTGACCACCCTGACCCCCATTAAAGTGGATGGAGTCTAGCATCTGTGCCTGATTTTATAGCATCCAGATACCCAGGCAACCCCCTTCTGCAAGGCCAGAGAAACCATGAGATGGCTATGGTATATATCCCAATGCTGAGCTTTGGCAGCCCCCACAAACCTACCAGGGTGACTTCACAGATGCTCTTAGTCACCAATGATGTAGTTTGTTCTACTACAGAGGAACACCCGTGCTGCAGCATTTTCTCTGTCCAATCACATTAGGGCAGTGACAGGCCTGGCAGGAAAGTTTGCAGGGTGGAGTTATTTTTTATAATTCCCACAACACACCTGCATTATATGTGGTAGCTGGACCCTGTCTTTAGTCTCTGTGATTTAGTGGTGGGCCTTGACTTCTGGAGTGTTCTGCCCTGGAGACACAGGGGAAGGAATTGCCCGACTGTGGAGGACAAGAGACTTCAGTGTCACAGAATCAGCTAAGGGTGTGGACACCCAAAGTTGAGGAGTATCTTTTGAGAAACCCCCATATATGTGTGTCCCCGAGATTGGAGAAGCCAGCAGCAGGCCCATCAGTGTTAGAGGGCCAACCACTTCTGTGCTACCTGGAGGTGTGAAACATTGGGAAGCACATACTGGAGACCATTTCAGGGGTAGTTAAAGATTCAATGACCAAGGTGAGAGAAGGGCTAACCAAGCAGAAAGGAGAAGGCACAAACCCAAGGTTGGTTTGAATCCTGGTTTAACAATTCTCCTTGGTTGACCACCCTTATCTCCCTAGTAGGTCCCTTAAGCATTTCATTTTTACTACTGACTTTTAGCTCCTACATTTTGAACCACTTGGTCACTTTTGTCAGGGAACATATAAGTATGTACAGCTAACGATCTTAAAGCAGAAATACAGAGAACTAGATACAGAAGACCAGGAGTATGAGCTATCGGAATACCAAAAAAATAGCTTCAGGATTGAAGAATGCACAAGAAAAAGAGGGGAAATGAACAGGTTGGCTCAGGAACTTTGGGAAATTCCTCCAGGCATTCCCCCTCCTGGAAGAGAGAGGACATGAAGCACATAGGCCAGAAGGGATAGGCTGAAGCCCCTACCTCATTACCAATCAGTTTAAAGGGCACACTGTTTCACCAATCATATTTTGCCTAGTTGCTGATGCTCTGTTCTGTCCTGGGAAACTGTGTAAAAACTTGCCCAATGGGCTGCCCAGGTTGCCTCCTCTCTTTCAGGTGCAGGACCACCCCAGCACTCTGGAACAATAAATTCCTCTTGCTTTTGCCTTGACCCCCAGCTCCATGTTGTTCACTCAGAGGGTCTCCAGTAATTAAGGCTTGTCAGAGTCTTACAAGGGTAGATCTAATAGGTCTCACACAGCTACTTGTGAGCATCAAGATGTTCTCGAGGTTCAGCAGAGAACCACAGGAATGGAGAAATTATGTTTCAGGTGTTGCCAACTTTGTCATCTAAGTTCTGAATCCTGAAAGAATTCTGGAGTTAGTAGCCCTCAGATACCCTCCACTCTTAGACTGTTTAACAAACAACATGGGCTTTAAACTTTTATGTCTATAATGGGCAAACCAAAAGAGCATGTTGAGAAACCACTAGCCTGAAGAGTGAAAAACAGCAGATTAGATCATGCTTCAGTTGGTGAAAAAAAAAAGATTTAAGAACTAGATTGATTAAAATGAAACAACATTCATAAAACATGTAAATATTTTCAGAAATGTGATCCTTTTTCTGAACAACCTTGCAATGTTTCTTAGACAGAATAAAGATAGATAACTGAAAGGTTATTGAGCAACCAATCAATAGACAATGACAAATAATTTTGAGAACTTAATATGTGGTCTCACTTATGGAATAAAAATCTCAGAATGCAGAGGAAAATATTCAAAAAGTAGAAACCATAGAGAAGATTAAATAGCTGGAGGGTGAAACCAGGAAGCATGTTTTACAGATGAATGAAAGACGTACTGGAGAGTAAAGGTGCAGTCATTTTCTAGATATGTGTCTTTCAATATCAGACAGGTTGTGAAGACTTCTATCCTTCCTGTAGGCTCAGAATATTAATATTTCTGTGGATACTACATAGAACAGTGGGAATGTCAGAAATTGAATCTGTACCATTGATAAAACCTCAGGTTCTTGTCTCTTATCAAGCTTCCAATTTATCTTCTATCCCACTGCTTAAGGCAGATTCCATGGGCATTAATCCCTAAATTAGTTCAGTGTGCTAGTGATGGGGAAATCAAACTGAGTGAGCAAGTGTCTTTGTGAACTGCAACAAGTCAGACAACTTCATAAAAGGGCTACTTCATTTATAAAGCCCATTTTTATCTATAAAGTACTCAAATCTGAGTGCACCCTTGTTTTAAACCTATATAGTCATGAAGAGATGAACATCAAAATGATTATGTCCACAGTTATTCATGTATTATATGTCCCAAAGCCACCCAGTTCTTGTTATTTGCCAAGAATACTTCATGATGATATGCATCAAAGATACAGATTAGTACTTCAGTTTTATGAAGTAAAGCATTTATTATGATCTTTGTATCTATTTCAAAAACTTGACTTTAAAGAAAATGTCCTTATTAATTTCCCTTTTGATTTAATTGGATTTAAAATTAAACCTAGTTCAGGAGTAACTTGCCTTAATGTGAGGAAGTGGAAAGAAGAAATCTATTTTTTTTTTATTTTAAATTTGAACAAAGCAGTAACAGCATAAAGAAATAAAAGATTAAAATCTGTATTGTTTCTAAAGCTGTAAAGCTGTAGAAGAAGCAACAACCATTTGGGATAAGAAAACTTCATAGCAATAAAGTGTTCTTCTATTCATAAGGGGCAACAACTCCAGGAAAGCCTGAATATTCATAAAGCAAACACACAACAGGTGTTTCTAAAGGGCCAGCCGTTCTTTTATGGTGGAAAAGCTACAGTAGCAGGTGAGACCAGCATATCTCCATCAACAAGAACCTAAGCAACAACAAACTTCAGGTCAAATTTTTAGTAGAAAGAGTAACTGAATGGAGAATAATTAATATGGTTTTATTATTGTTTCATCCTTGAAGACTGCTTTTCTCATAATATTTCTACGTAATATATCCTGATTAGAGATTCCTTTCCCTGTATTTTTCCCAGTTCCTCTCCACATCTTACCCCTTCCAGATCTACAAGCAAAAGATCAGAGTTCTGAGAAATAATTATGATAAAATATGATGACATGATATGTGAAATATGACATAAAGATGAAGTAAAAATTAACACATCAGAGTGGTTCAAAACAAACAAACAAACAAAAAAAGTACATGAGGGAAGGCACAAGAAACTCACTTGTTCTCACACTCAGGAATTCCATAACACTAAACTGCAAAACACCATAAATACTCAAGAGAGAAGGAAATGTATATAAATAAAATAAGTTTAAACAAACAAAAAAGATAAAAGACAATTTAACTGTGAAGCAGTGGCAGATATTATCAGTCAAGAAACCTCCAAAGATGTTACTGAGTTTGTTTTGTTTGCCATCTGCTGATGGTCATGTAGTCCACTCTTAAGGGCAGGTTGTTTTCCCAGTAAGACCTCCTTGATGAAAATTCAGTTTTCATTTGCAAGTGGTCATCAAGTGAAGATTGCTTCTGGTTTAGGAAAAGAACTTTGAGCTCAAGAACCTCATGTAGTGCAGACAAACCCTATGTGTGATGCTTTTAGTCTCTGTAGGCTCATAAGTTCATTAGTCCTATTCACTTAGAAAGGCCTGATGCCTAGATGTCCCCCAACCCTTCTGGCTGTTACACTCCTTTGGCATTCTCTTTTGGAGCATTTCCTGAACCCTGAGGTTCGGGATTTGATGAAGACATCCTGTTTTGGGTTAAGTGTCCAAAGGTCTATTACTCTCGGCATATTGTCTGGGTCTGTATTTATTCTTATCTATTAAAGTAGGAAGCTTCTCTGGTGTGGAATTAACAAGACACTCTCCAGGTATACAAGAATGTCTTCAGGAGTCTTTTCTTGTTCACCTGTTTTTAAGTATTTGAAGTTACTCTAGGTTCCTAGGATAAGGATCATTGTCATCCAAGCAGTGTCAAGTATATGTTCCATCATGTAGAGTGAGGCTTAAGACAAATCAAGTATTTGTTGGTCACTCCCACAAGCTCTGTGCTACCACTGTGCTAGCATATCTTCCAGTCAGGCATCATTAGAAATCAAAAGGCAGTAGCTGACTTTGTGTTTACATTTTTCTTTTGCATGTCTGCAAAGCTTCTTCCTGTGCAAAGGATGCTAGCATGTAGGGGTAAGGGCCTTATACCATCATAGACCTCAGAAGCAGTCCAAGCCACAGACAACAACATGGCCTTGAGGATAGAGGCCACAGATATCAGTGTGGCATCCAGTGACAATCTGGCCCATAGACATAAATATCACAGACCACAGACATCCACACTGGCCTTCCTTGGCAACTGTACCACAGACCCAACTTGGACCTCTGTGGGCAGCACAAGCCACTCACTTTGACATGGCCCCAGTTGGCTGCATGGCTCTTTGACATCAACATGGTTTCAGGTGGTGGCACAGATTAAGAGCATCTGCATGGCCTTTGGTGGTAACACAGGCCATAGACATCAACAAGGCTCCCAGCTACAGCAGGACAATGTAACCCATCATGGTTTCCGGCAGTATAAGTCACATATATCAACACAGCCTCAGACTATGGACACCTACATGGCCTCAGGTGTTAGCATGGGCTTAACACATCCATATTCTCTCAAAAAGCAGCCTAGTCCATGGACATCCATATGAAACTCAAGATTAAACATGGCCTGGGGCCATAGCACTGACTGTGGATACTATCATACCTGTGAGGCAGCACAGGTTGTACAAGTCTTTCAAGGAGGTCCAACCCAGAAAATGAACTATTCATCTTGGACATCCTGTCATTGCTCAGAGCCCAGGCTGGGCAGCATAGAGGTTGCTGAGTCTGCACAAGCTCCAGGCTCTTGCACACTACCCTGTCAACCCTACTCAGCAAGGACATATTTTCCCATTGACTGCAACCTTCTCTCACATCTGTCACCACTATCACATCTCTAGTTCGGCCTTTCTTCACTATATACAGGTAGCTCTATTTCTCCTTCTTTCCCAATTCTCCATGTCATAGCCATTCTTCATAGTGGTAATGGAAACTGCAGTGAGTGACAGACACACATACACCCCCCCCCCACACACACACACACAATAGATAGATAGATAGATAGATAGATAGATAGATAGATAGATAGATCAGCATTTGAAGCAATTATTCATTGAACCAAGTTGTTGGTCTGGTTCAAGTTTTCTTGTTTCTATTATACCATCATTGAGAATGTTTTGGCTATCCTGTTATTCAGAGTCATGGTAATCATGAAGCTAGGCAGTGTAACTGGTATCAAGATCTGCTGGAGCTCCAGGCTACTGCATACCTCCCTACCATCGATAATGATGACAGCTGCCCCAAGGCTCACAGAGCTCAATCTTTGTACTTGTAGCCTACAGGCTTCACCACTGCCCTGTGCTCTTTTTTGCTCAGCAGTGTGATCATTGTGGGCTGCAACCACAGCCGCTCCATTCTGGGAGGTGGCCAGTGAACCTAGGGCCAGCCCTATTCAGTAATAACATCTGGTTCTTCAGAACTGGCTCCTACATCCACTTCAGCAGCTTGTAGATGGAGTAGATGTTGAGGTGAACTGACTCTCAGCTCTGGATCTGGGCCCAGATGGCAGCCAAGTTGGGCAGCTGAGTCTTGTATGGACTGTGTCAGTCCACTCCAGTCTTCCTCTTGCCTGGTTAGATTTACCCTAACCAGGATATTTTATATTATTTGCGGCTATTATAGAACTTATTCTTTCCCTGAGTTCCTTTCTCAGCTCATATGCCATTTGTATAGGAGGGCTACTGATTTATGTCAGTAAATTTTATATCCTGCTATTTTGCTGTAAATATTCATCAACTCTAGGGATTTTCTGGTGGAAATTTTATGGTCACTTGTGTATACTATTATATCATCTGCAAAAAAAAAAAAAAAAAAAAAAAGATACTTTGACTTCTTCCTATTGAATCAGTATCATCCTGATCTCCTCTAGTTGTCCTAATGCTCTAGGTAAGACTTCAAGTAATATATTGAGTAGGTATGGAGAGAGTTGGCATCCTTGTCTTATTTTCTGATATAAGTGGAACTGCTCTGAATTTCTCTCCATTTAAGTTGATGGTGGCTATGGGCTTGCTGTAAACTGCCTTTATTATGTTTAAGCCCTTTATAAATTTAACCTCTCCAAGACTTTTCTTATGAAGGGGTACTGGATTTTTGTATCTTATGAGATAATCAAGTGGATTTTGTCTTTCATTTTGTTTATATGATGGATTATTTTTACCAATTCACCTATCTCCTGCCACTCCTGCATCTCTATGTTGAATTTTACTTGATTATGCTGGGTGACACAGGGAACTATTGGCCTATTTGTTTTATGAGGTTACAGTTACCCTGATACTCAAACCATGTAAAGATGCCAAAAAGAACGAATTACAGACTAATTTTACTTATTAACACAGATACAAAATTTTCAACAAAATATTTGCAAACTGAATCCAAGGATATATCAGAAAGAAAGGTCTTCACGCTCTATAGTTGACAGTGTATCTGCACCATGGAACAGAGAACTGGACACGTGTCAGATACTGTACCTCCAGGAGCTATTTTCTTATTTGCTTAAAATTTCAGTGATCTTTGTGTACAGCACAGTGTATGAGAATGTGATGTGCCCAACTGAATTAATATCAGGACCATATTGTTGGTAATCCTGATCCAGTGTCTCATGTCTAGCCTGTCAATCAAATATCAACCCCTTGCACACTTACTACTTGAGTAGCATGAACTCATTTTCTAAGTGTGAATATTAGGTGGTGGTTAGACATATTACCTCCTACTAATCTCTGTGATAAGTTTACTAAGTGACATCTCAAATTTATTGCCTTAAGATCAACATGCTGATATTTAACTGTCCTTCTCAGGCCGCTCTTGTTCTTCCCTTGTAAGTAAATAAAATGAAACTTCATAATTTGGGATATTTAGCAGGGGAACAAAATTCTGGTCCTTGGTTTTGTTTTGTTTTGTTTTGTTCACTTATATTCTATATATCTATCTAATAATATTTTTCACTCATCTATCAAAATATAAACTAGAATTTGACATTATGACCCTCCTAAGGCCTGTCATTCTATGTATATCAACTGCTATAGTTCTACCTGGTCTTCATGCCTCCCGTCTGGTTCCACTATAATCTTTTCTTCTAGAAGAAGACGTCTTTATTGGCACTGGGGCTCTTGCTTATGACCATTCAACTCAAAACCTTTGATGAGCTCCCAAACAGCCTTCTTAAGATGCCCTTACTCACCACACCTGAAGTGAGTTACAGTTTCCTCTATGGCTCTGTATTTTCTCTTAGTGCCAGAGCAATTTTAGATTTTAATAAGATGTACTCCTACAGAAATGCACGTTATCATCCTGCATCTCCTTTTGCTCTTTTTAAATTAGAATTCAGTTCCCCCTGAAGGTTTGTCTCAAGATTTATCCCCTCAAAGTTCTAAATCTCTTTAGTTGACTTATTCTTTTCCAAATAATTCATGACAATACAGCATAAATTTATATGATCTCTTTCTATTTTGCTTTAAACACATCAACCTCCACAGGATGTTTTCATAAGAATTGAAAATTTTACTGACTGATTGGCTCTGCTTTATTAAGATAGCATCAGGTATGTTAATGATTATGTTATACGTATTTACTAAATGGGTGAATAACTAAATTAAATGCATGTTTACAGCTAAAGAAATTTAATTGTAGGAAAATGTAGCCTGGTATAATTGGGAACTTAAGTTTCTGATTGATTTTTTTCCACATAACAGTTTTATTAATTCTCTGGAAGTTTCACCTTATGTACCCCAATCAGAATTCCTTCCTAGTCCTTCCATGTCCAAAATCCCTCATACACTCCCCTACAAAAAAAAAAAAAAGTAAAAAATAAAAATAAGGGAAGGGGGAGGAAACAACAACAACAACAAATAGAATACAAGTTCACTGTGTGTTATCTATATATTCCATGGAGCACAGTCAAACTCTTGGCCTGCTCCTTAAATAGAACTGAGTCCTTCCCCTTCTACACTTCTGTCAAAAGCCATTTATTGGGGAGAGCTACTATTCAGCTCTCCGTCACTTTTAAAATACTCTTTGGTCCTTCCTGTGTAGGCTGTTACTTTTTAGGGAGATGGGGGAGTTTTCAGGGCTAGGGGTTGTAAAAGAAGCATTCCATGTCCTGCCCTCTCAACTGTGCATCTGCAGTCATCAATATCACAAAAATTCCTCCTTGATTTTACTGTCTTGGGGTCCATGGATCTTGGGCCTCCACACATTTTCTGGAAATAGTAAAGACAATGAATAGGCCCCCCTGTTCCAGCAGGACCCGGGACCCAGACATGCCCCTCAGAGGCTGCCTGGAGCTCAGGCTGTCATGGCCTCAGCTGGCAACTCAGACAACTCAGTTCTGATTAGTCATTGATATCAAAAGAGACACAACTTTTCATTTGAAAGAAAATGCTTTACTTTGAATTCTTGGTGTTTCATTCCCTGTGTTCCAATGTCAGTCTCTACATAGGTGTCATACCTAGCAAGCTTCTTGTTATGTGTTCCCATTAATGGAAAATATAACTAGAATTTTATTGTACACAAAAGTCCAAAAATTCAAAGTGATGGTTGCCATACCAACTACATCTTAGCCCCTCAGCTCATATGAATTTTTTCTATTACTTATACCCTCTCTTAACTTTTATGCCTTAAAATATATAAAGGCAATTTGTCTGCTTCCTACTACTGTGGGATTTGTCTACAATTTATGCTTCAAGGCTCACTGTGGGACTAGAACACAGCAGCGCATGCAGAATTCCTCCCTAGCGCTCCCCCCCCTTCCGCAATGAGAAAGAGAATTTCCTTTACTGCTGAAGTCCACTCATAAAATGAAAAAAAAAAAAAAGTTGTTGCTCCACATTTTAAAGAAGAGCAAAACTAAAGTACTTTTATATTCCACATCTGCCTTGGTTCTCCCCAAAGCCTACATTTTATTAAGGTGCCTTCTCCTGACATATGCAGGGCTGCTTTTTATCTGTCTTATGAGACTCCAGGCACAAATCCTCACCCTTAATCTTGCAATTCATATGGAAATTAGAGCTATACAGATTATTCTGTCTCCATGAGATGACTTCTTGTCTAGAGCTGTATTTTAGGAGAAATAATAGAATCAGGCTAGCTGGATGCCATTTCTTCAGGCTTTTATTGGAAGAATAGTTGATGGCAACACCACTTCGGGACATTAACTTGTTCCTACCATCTAAGTTGAAAGTTAAGCTACTAAACACAGCTTTCATAGTCCTTTGTTAGTGGCTTTGTATTGAACGTGTGACTTTCACAAAATTATATCCCAGTTAAAATAAAAAAAAATAAGCAGGTCAACTTCACAGTTTCCCAGCAACCAGACAAGGAAGAAATCCTCCATTTGGCAGAATACAAATTTTGAGTTAAGTGCACTAGATAAACAGATAAACTTACAGGATAGGTGTCATGGCAAATATATTTTGACTTCATTGAAAATTAATGTCAACTACTTGAAACACTAAGACCTAATCATGACCAGAACCCAAATGGTTTCCACTCTGCTTGGTATGAGGACACACTATTCCCACTTGGTTTTGTTTTTTGTTTTGTTTTTGGTTCAGTTTTGTTTTCCATTTTGTGGAGATAGTTCAGGCCTTTACAGGTCTCTATGGAAAGGGAATCTTAGTTTATCTCTTAAAATAAATATAAACAAGATAATAAAGCTGTGAATAAATTTAAATAAATTTCAGGTTTTTGTATTGTCATTTTTTTAACATATGAAGCCTAACAAGCATTTTCATAACATAAACAGTACAATATTTTCATTGTATGCTATGTTCATGGGGATTGTTATTTGAAAACTTCTATTGAGGCTGTGATTAGATATTAGTGGGCACACTTTTATTCTAAGGGATAAAAAGCTGTTGAAACTACTCAAATAAAAAATGAGTACAGTCTGTGACTATCTCATATTTCTAATTATATTAACATATTAAAGATCATATATAGAAACATCTGTTATACACTCTGTTGAATATTATTACATATTTAATACATCATAAACAGTTTTCTTAAGTTTGCTTTCATTGTTGCTATGATTATCTTAGAATCATAATGTATAATGATCAGTGCTTTTATAAAAAACATTAAGTAAGGTTAATTTCACAGGAATCATATTGGTCTTATTTGTACAAATATCTTTATAATTAGTACACGTTCAAGTCTGAAATTATGATGTTTCCTGTGTTTTAGTTTCTGCTTTCCTGACAAAGACTTCAAATTAATTAGAGATACAAAATCATTTTTGGTATTACTGTTAGTGACAATAATTTTAAAATATGCTTCACCTTTGTAAACCTGTTTTAGCAGAGATAAGATTGGATTTGAAGGAAGGAAAATTATCTTCTATCTATTGTGCTATTCCTAATACAATGTTACTTTATTCAAATCATTTAATCTTCTGTTATTTAAAAAGTTTTTCTGTTTCAAAACTTTGTTTAAATTCTTCTCTAGAAATTATATATTAAAGGATAATGATGGAGAAAATGATAGTGAAACAAAGTTATTGAAACTAAAGAGAGAGAAATGAAATAAGACATTTAAGGCAAAGCAGAATGTAGTTTATAGGAATAAATACTGGCTCTTTCACATTAAAAGTCAGCGTGATCCCTCCTATAAAAGCAAAGCCAAAGAAAACCTCCAAATTTCCTCCTCAATGCAGAGATATAGCAGATGTGTCCTGCTAAGGCAAGGCAAAAGGACGAATAGGAGCAATTACCATTCATTATACGATTGTATATGTATTATACATATATACAATTTATCCTATAATTAAATTACTACCATTATTTATTATAAAGTGGGGGTTTTTTTCACAATTACTATTAGGTTTTGCTCAGGTTCTTCTTGTCCATCAGCTAATGGCCTTGAAGAGAGCTGTTTCTAATTGGGAAACTTAAACTGAAAAACTTATGGGCAGATGCTGTCCATAAGTTGGATGGATAATTCCATGTGATAAATTGACTCATCCAGATATTCAACATGTTATTTTGTATGTGCCTGCAAAGATATTTCTAAATGAGATTAGTATTCAGATGAGTAGAATGAAAAAGCAGACTGTTCTTTCTTGTGTGTGGAGATTGTTCAATGGGCTGAAGGCCTAAGATGAACAGAAGAGCTCACCTTCTTCTGAGGAAGTAAGAAACTCTCCTTCTAGACCGATTTCCAACTTGGGCATTAGCTTTTTATCAGATACTATAATCAAGCTGATACAGAAGTTCTTTCTGGATCAGCCTATCAGGCTTTAGACTATAAATATGTCATTGGTTTACAGGTTTCATAATCTAAATTTACACAAAGTGTTGGCTTTCTTAGTCCCCACTAATAGAATTATCATGCATATCCAAAGCCTTGACATTCATAAGGGCATTCCATAAGACATATCTCTTTACAGACAGATAGACATCATATACTCCTATTCCCATACATCACAGTCTAGTGTGGTCATCAATAATAATAACCCAGTCCATGGACTGAATCTTTGTGCCTTGTCTTCTTCAAATTCAGATATCATAATCTGAACCTCCAATACGATGTTTTGAAAAAATTGTCCTTTGAAGAGTGACAAAGTTATTAGGCTTCGTAGAAAGTCCAGTGTATGCTGGCTTTCTCATCCAGTAATCACATGGTGGGCTTAAGAGCATAATGAGAAGATAGCTGTATATGAACTAAGAGGGAAGTCCAAGCAGACACTGATCCTGCAGATACCTTGAGATCAGACATGTATCTTCCTGTAATGTCACAGAAGACAAGTCAGTTGTTTAAGCTACCCTGCCTATGCATTTGACTTTGACACCCATTTTGTCTAATACCTAGGGTTTATGTAGTATCTTGTATTTTTAAATATATTCATTATCATATTACAATCTCTTCAAAACCTAAGAAATAGATATTTCTTGACCACATATTAACTGCTCTAAAATTGAGAATTTTTAATATCATAAGTCAAGATATGCTTTGCATATACAGTATTTTCAAGATATTACTGGAATACTCTATTGAGTGCTTTCCTCATCCATGTAATCTCAGAGATATCCAAAAAATAAGTACAAATTCTGATTGTGGCAGAGGCACAACTCTCCCACTTGTTGATCAAATCTGATATTAATAATAAAGAGCATGATAATCCTATCTTCTCTACTGTAGTGATCAACTGTTGACTTTGGAAAAATGTGACATAATGGATTATCCACATAATGGATTTCTAAATTATTATGCACAGGATCAACTCCCTACTTCTAGGAGAATGTAGCAGAGTCCAGGATCATTCCAACTTTGCAAGAAAAGCAAGAAAGAAAGCCAATGAAATGTGTTCTGCATTCAAAATCAGTGACACTTCACAAAGGGAGAAAATAGGGTTTTACTCTTAAGGAAGTCATTTCACAAATTTTTAAATCACTGTGCTTTTCAATTAAATAATCTAAAGAAGTAGAGAACACACACAAGTTCTATGGTAAACTAACTTACAAAGTTGATTTCTGGGCTTAAAAATAATAATTGAAATTTTGTCTAGGGAAAACAATTGAACAATTTCAATGTAAAAATTAAAAAGATAAATCAAAAGAAAAACTCAAAACTATAATCAATACCCTGTATAATTCTCTCTGTACACTTAGTAGATTTTATAGTTCTCCATATATTTACTATATACACACAAACATGTTCCATCATTTTCATTCCCCTTCCCACACAGGTTTCTACAAGAAGGAATGGAGTCATTAAAAGCATGTTCCAATGGAGATGTTTGGGTTGACTACATGAAGAGATAACAGCCTTTTACTGGGTTTATTAGTTAAGGCTCTTTAAAGAAACAGAATTGGCATAAATATAAATATGTATAACATATAATTTTATTTACTATACAGTCTTAGTTTAAAAAAGACTTCCAATGATTCATCATTTCAGAAAACGTATTAAATTTATCTGACAGCTCTGACTTCTCTATTGTATTGTCTATAGAATTTCTTTCCAATATTCACATTTTAAGTACCTAAAATATTTATAATGTGATTTTAAAATTTTGTTTTCTTTGAAGTATATTTTAGTAATTATTTCTTATTTAATACAAATTATATTTCCTTATTTCTTGACTAGCCTCGTAAAATTTTCTAGTATTAAACATGTGATTGGGGCATTAGAGGTAGGCAATCAAGACTAATTTTTTTTTTGACAGCAAGTGACCTTGTTAGCAAATCCTGCTGGACTTTCTCCTTTTATTTGTGAAATGTATAGTTCAAGAAATTCAATAACTATGAACCTTAAGCATAATAATATGTTTAAAATCTTATATTTGAAATTGAAGAAGTAAAAATTACTTCTAAAAACTCAACAAAAATGATAATCCTCAGGGAACACTTAAATGATAATGAAGTAGCATAATCTAAATCACAAATGTCTATGTTTCAAAGGGAGGCAAGGGAGAGGCTGATGGTTAATCAAGGAATATGTATTACAATGATTCATTCAATGGTCTTTGTGTATCTTTTTAGCACTTATCATTCCTGTGCACATTAAATTATTTAATTTAAGCATCTATACCACTATTCCAGGTATTTTAATAGTGCTTAGAATGTAAATGGAACAGGTTGGATACACTAGAGACTTGAAAACTTCACGAATATCTCTGCCCATGATCCAGGCTCTTTTTCTATGTGTAACCTCAAATGCATGTATGCCTTTTAGAAGCAATTTATATACAAAAGAAAATGCCAACATTTCTCTGTGCTTTTTATTTAAGGTCATGTATTTATACTTTCAAACATACTTGACTCCATTTACACTGATTTCAAAAGTTCTTTTTAAACTGAAAACAAGATATGTACTCACTGATAAGTGGGTATTAGTCAAAAGGTTGGAATACCCAAGATTCAAATCACAGACCATATGAAGCTTAAGAATAAAATACTCACAGGAGGAGAAATATGGAGACAAAGTATGGAGCAGAGACTGAACAAAGACTATCCAGAGACTGCCGGGAAGTGCTTGTGGATAGAAGTCTGATATGGCTCTCTCCTGAGAGGCTTTGCCAGAGCCTGACAAATAAAGAGGAGGAAGCTCACAGCCAACCATTGGACTGAGCTGGGAGTCCCTGATGGAGGAGATCAAGAAGGGACTGAAAGAGCTGAGGGTGTTTGCAGCCCCATGGAGGGAGCAACAGTGTCAACAGGCCAGACCCCCTTGAGCTCCCAAGGACTGGGCCACCAACCAAAGAATACACACAGAGTATCCCATGGCGCTGGCCACATATGTGGCAGAGAATGGCCTTGTTGGACACCAGTGGGAGGAAAGGCCCTCAGGCATAAGGGTGTTCAATGTCCCAGTGTAGGGGAATGCCAGGGCGGGAGGATGGACAATGAGTGGATGGGAGAGCACCCTCACAGAGGTGGATGCGGGGATCAGACAGGGGGTCTCTGAAGGAAAGACTTAAAGAGGGGAAAACGTTTGAAATGTAAATAAAGAAAATGTAAAAGAAGAAAACAGTTCTTTAAGATTGAACAGTATCTCTGTTTTATATGTTGATTATTTTCCTAATATTTTTTTCCACAGTTGACCTTCTGCCAGTTGTTTTTTCACAGTTTGGTTCTCTTTAGTTTTACCATACAGAAGTTAAAATTTATTTTCCTTCTCAAAGATTCTTTTTTCATCATAGATTGATTTTCTCAGACGACCAGTTACCTACCTGGTGTACTACCCCTCCCATGTTGTGGCTTTTGCTGTTAATGGTTCATAGCACCCCCATCCTTTGGAGAATCATTCTCAGCAGATGTTTGACCTGGAAAGCCACGGCTCCATGGAGTGAAGGTAAAGGCCATAGTTACTGACTGACTGAACAAGAAACACACAAATCTATTGTGTTTGTATATGCTTGGTCCAGGGAGTGGCTCTGTTAGGAGGGTTAGCCTTGTTGGAATAAGTGTGTCACTGGCGGTGTGGGCTTTAATACCTTTGTCCTAGCTTCTTGGAAGTGAGTCTTCTCCTAGCTTCCTTCAGATGAAGAGGTAAAACTCACAGCTCCTCCTGCACCATGCCTGCTGGGATGCTGCCATGTTCCCACCTTGATGATAATGGATTAAAGCTTTGAACCTGCAAGCCAGGTCCAATTAAATGTTGTCCTTATAAGAGTTGTCTTGGTCATGGTATCTCTTCACAGCGGTAAGACCCTAACCAAGACACTAGTTACCTTATTTCAGAATGGCCTAAGCTCTATTTTAACACTTCCTCCCAAATCAAGTTTCACTTCAAACTATCCATTTTTACTGCCCCTCTGCATCCTGCTCCTTCTGAGTACACATGATGGTCTAAAACGTGCATGCATTTTATAGCTGCCTCAGTATCTTCTCTAGTCAATGGAGTCTAAAACTTACAATTTCTTCACCTCAGACTTACTTGTTATTACTTACTGTAAAATTATACCTGTAACAATCCATAATTTCTATTAGAATAATCTTTTTCTGTTGGCCATACTATTAATTTTTAGTACATATTACATGACAACATGTGTATTAAGCTGAGATGTGCCTACAAAGGAACTACTAAATATATACTGAAATTTCATCAAGCCACAGAAAAACAAGTAAGACTAGCTGAGATGAAATATGTGAGTTATTACATAATAGAACCCAGAAAGAAACCAGACTTCAAATTAGAGAGACACACAGATGATACAGGTGTTAAATAACACTCTAATCACTATATCATTCTAAGTTTTCTTTTCTTTGTATCCTACTATTGTTGGTTAATTTTCTTTTCCTGCTCTGGCTTAAATGAAGCTTCTCTCTCTCTCCTCTCTCTCTCTCCTCTCTCTCTTCTCTCTCTCTCTCTCCACACGTGCACACACACACACACACACACACACACACACACACACACACACACGCGCGGAGAAAGAGAGACAGCAAGAGATGGTTGCGTTCTTCAATTCTACTACATATTTTTAAAAACCTATAAGCAATTTTGGTTTAGTGCAGGGCAAATACCTGACATTGGGCCAAGCAAGTGTGTAAAGAAAAGCATATTTTTCCATTTAATTGGTTGGATTTTGTGCTAAATATATGGATATACAAGGAGGAAAGAGGAAGTCTTGAGAGACCCAGAGTTACCTAGTAAATTCTTGATAGGAGTTCTTTCACATTTTGTATAAATAGCTCACAGTGCTTGCCTTTATATGACCTGATACACAAGTAACTGCCACTACCTGAACTTCTGAACTCATTTACTCACAGTGAGATTCTAGCATATTTTTTGATGTCATCTAGAAGCAATGACATGGTGCAGAAGTCACATATGCTAACATAAAGTCATAAAGTGAATTAGAGCAAATATAAGAATTCATCAACTGACAGTGCTACATTTTACGTCACAATTTACTAATCTTACAATAATGCAGTAAAATAGTCAAAGCTATATACCAATGACTTCCTTAATGTACATTTTAAGATACTCAGGGATGCTAAAAACATAAGCACAATGCAATCCTTTCGATACAATTTCTTTTTTTTTCATTTTAGTCAAGTCCCAAGCAAAAATACTGTTTGCTAAATTCACTGCACCTAGCCTTCCTGAAGCTTCCTTAATTTCTAAGATCCTGGGGTTGAAAATCCACAGGATACAAAGTAAATGTTTGTGGTAATGTCTTCATTAAGGTTAAATTAAACAGAAGAAAGTGTTAATTGTATGCAAGGAAAACCTAAATGAGCTAAGTCTGAGACTGTGAAATAGGCTCCCCAGAGGAAGCCTTTGAATGGATTCTTTCAAAATTACCCAAGCAAAATTCTTTCAGGCAGACACTGTAGATTTAGGTCTCTGCTGCCAACATATTTGGAAAAATAGCGTATGTAAATCAGAAATGCATCACCAAAAACTATAAAACATTATTATTCTGTATTCACATCTGTCTTAATCAGGGTTTGTATTCCTGCACAAACATCATGAACAAGAAGCAAGTTGGTGAGGGAATAGTTTATTTAGCTTACACTCCACACTGCTGTTCATCACCAAAGGAAGTCAGAACTGGAACTCAAGCAGGTCAGGAAGCAAGAGCTGATGCAGAGGCCATGGAGGGATGTTCCTTACTGGCTTGCTGTGCTTGCTTTCGCATAGAACCCAAGACTACCAGCCCAGGGATGGCACCACCCACAATGGGCCCTCCCACCCTTGATCACTAATTGAGAAAATGCCTTACAGCTGGATCTCATGAAATAGTTTCCTCAAGGGAGGCTCTTTTCTCTGTGATAACTCCAGCCTTTGTCAAGTTGATACACAAAACCAGCCAGTACAACATCCTTACCTGTGTATGCGGTATGAGTATATTTTCTAATTTCTCATATATGTGTATATAAAATCAGGTATCTATGGAAGCCTGTCCACCATCCCTGAATTGCCTGTTTCCATTTTATGAACAAGAACAAATAAAACTAGTAGGAGATATTTTCAAGATAAATATTTTCCTTCCAAGTTAGGACACTGCACAATTGTGAGTTCTGAATTCTTATTTTCTATTTAGATTCTAGGTCTTTACATTCTTCTGATATATGGTAAGAATTACAATTGCAATTTAGTCTCTATTAGGACTTAGCCATCCAATGTGACTCCTTTGTTAATGCCCTTCCTTACACTTTTATAAGATACCAAACAGCTTGATTTATGGCTTCTCTGCTGTTTACTTTAGTAATCTCTATCTAGTTCTGTGCTTTGTTTCAGAGTTCCACACATCATTAACCGAAAGAGCTAAGTGAAAAGATGGATGTGTAAGACAGACAAACAAAAGAATTTATTTTCTGATTGAAAATTTGTGTCATTTCTTCTGGCCAAGAAACTGGTAAATGTTTCAGATCACACAACATGGAGAAACTAGAAGAGATTTTAGAGCTAAGATTCTTGCAACAAGGCCTTTGGGGTGTCTTCTCCACCTGCACCCAGGGCAGATCTATGTCTGCTCCCCCACCCCACAGTTCTGCCTGTCTTCCAGGAAGCCTGCTGTAATCAGGAGCACAGGAGGCCTGCTCTAACCAGAGACACAGCATTGCTTGCATCCCAGGAAGCCTGCTCTATATGGGGCAACAGCTCTACATGCCTCTAAGGAGGCCTGCTCCAATTTGATTCACCCAGGCCAGTTAACACCAGAGACAAACAGATGGCAAAGGGAAACACAAAGACATAACCAACTGAAGCCAATGCAATTTGGCACCATCAGAACCCAATGTTCCTACTACAGTAAGTCCTAGATATCCAAACACATCTAAAAAAAACAAGATTCTGATCTTAAATCCCATCTCATGAAGATGATACAGACCTTTAATGGGGAAATATAGAATCTCCTTAAAGAAATACAGGAAAACATAGTCAAACAGATAGAAGATCTAAAAAAGGGTAAAAAAATACACCTTACAGAAATACATGAAAATACAAACAGGTGAAGAAAATGAGCAAAATGATCCAGGACATAAAAGTGGAAACAAAAACAATAAAGAAATCAGAAATGGAGACAGAAAACCTAAGAAATAGAACAGGAACTACAGATGCAAGAATCACCAATAGAGTACAAGAGATGTAAGAGGAAGTCACATGATCCTACCCCTAAATGAAGAGTTGCAAATAATTAAAGACTGCTGAGAGATGGACAATCAGTCTTTCCAAGGAAAAGTCTCCTAGCTGGTTATCCAGTAACAAGACATAAGCCTTAAAAACATACGTGCAAGCAATATTAAACAAACTCAGCAGGTTGTAATTTCAAATTTATTCTCTTTCTTTCTCTCTCTCTCTCTCTCTCTCTCTCTCTCTC